>VMDO01008927.1:10636-80625 GCA_007922755.1 Pedetes capensis
ATATTTTTGCATCTAGATTCATAAGGGAGATGGGTCTGTAATTCTCTATCTTAGATGAATCTTTTCCTGGTTTAGGTATCAGGGTGATGGTAGCTTCATAGAATGAATTTGGGAGTGTTCCCTCCTTTTCTATTTTTTGGAATAATTTGAGGAAGACAGGTATTATATCTTCTTTAAAAGTTTGGTAAAATTCTGCTGTAAATCCATCAGGACCTGGGCTCTTCTTTGTTGGGCGACTTTTAATTACCTTTTCTATTTCCGTATATGTAATGGGCTTGTTTAAGTCAGTTATGTCTTCTGGGGTTAGCTTTGGTAGGTCATATGTGTTAATAAATTTGTCCATTTCTTCTGCATTTTCATATTTTTGGGAATACAGTCTCTCATAGTAATCCCTGACAATTTTCTGTATTTCATTGAAGTCGTGGTAATGGATCCGTTTTCTTTCATAATCAGTACTATGTTGGATTTTTCCTTTTTCTTTTTGATGAAGTTAGCCAGAGGGGTGTCTATTTTATTAATCTTTTCAAAGAACCAGTTCTTAGTCTTATTAATTTTTTGAATTATCTCTTTGGATTCTAATTGAGATATTTCTCCCTTTATTTTTGTAATTTCTTTTTGGGTGTTCCTTTTAGGCTTGATTTTTTGTTGGTTTTCTAGTGTCTTAAGATGCATCATTAGGTCAATTATTTGGCTCTTCTTTATTTTATTGATGAAGGCACTTAATGCTATAAACTTCCCTCTTAAAACTGCCTTTGCTGTATCCCATATGTTTTGGTATGATGTGTTTTCATCATCATTTGATTGTAGGAATTTTTTTAATTCCAATTTGACTTCATCAACAATCCATGGGTCATTCAGCAGTGTATTATTCAGTCTCCATGAGTTTGTAAAGTTTCTGGAATTATTCTTGCTCTTGAGCTCCAATTTTATCCCATTGTGATCTGATAAGGGGTAGGGGATAATTTCTACTTTTTTGTATTTGTTGAGGGAGTTCTTATGGACTAGCATATGATCTATCTTAGAAACTGTTCCATGTCGAGCTGAAAAGAATGTGTATTCCTCACCATGTCGATGAAATATTCTGTATATTTCTGTGAGATCCAACTGGTTTAGGGTGGAGATTAGATTTGACGTTTCTCTGTTGATTTTTTGTTTTGATGAACTTTCTCTTGATAAAAGTGAGGTATTGAAGTCTCCCATAATTATTGATTCTGGTCCAATAAAGTTATTTATATTCTATAAAGTTTGTCTTATAAAGCTAGGTGCCCCTATGTTTGGGGCATAAATATTAAGGAGTATTATTGATTCTTGATCGATTGTTCCTTGTATTAAAATGTAATGTCCTACTTTGTCTCTTCTAATTACTTTGGGAATGAAATTTAATCTACCTGAAATTAGTATTGCAACACCTGCTTTCTTTTGTCCCCCCCCCCCCGCTAGGTATACATTTTTCCAACCCTTAACTCTCAGTTTATTCCGGTCTTTGGGGGTTAGATGAGTTTCTTGAACACCACATATTGATGGTTTGTTTTTTCATATAATTAGCCAGCCTCTGTCTCTTAATTGGCAAGTTAAGGCAATTTACATTAATAGGGATTATTGAGTAGCATTTATTGTTATATACCCAATCATTACCTGTTACTGATTTATGAATCATGTTTGCTTTGGTCCTTTCTTGGGTTGCACTCATTTCAGCTAACCAGTTCTTTGTTTTCCTTTATAGCGTTGTCTTAACTCTCCTGGATGTGGTAGTTGATTTACAATCCTCTACAGTGCTGGTTTGGTGGTTGCATATCATTTAAAAGCATGAATGTCATTAAATGTCTTATACTCCTCATCTATTTTCAAAGATAATTTTGCTGGATATATTAGTCTTGGCTGGAAATTTTTTTTTTTTATTTGATTCACCTGTGTCCATTCCTTTCTAGCTTTCAATGTTGATATGGAGGAGTCTGCAGTAATTTTAATAGGTTTTGCTTTATAAGTAATAATGGGTTTCTGTCTTGCTGCTTGCAGGGTAGCTTCCCTGGTCTCTAATGACAGCATGTGAGTGATGACGTGTCTTAAGGATGATCTACTTAAGTCAGCCTTCAAAGGAGTCCTGAATGTCTCAGTGGTGTATATATCCATTTCCTGTACTATCTTTGGGAAGTTTTCCTTGAGGATATCCTTTACTATATTTTGAAGGCCTCCAGTGGATCTTTCTTCTCCTTCAGGGATGCCCTAAATTCTTAAGTTTCATTTTTTCATTCTATCTGAGTTCTCCTGGAAATCTTTTTTTAATACCTTTATCATTGATTCCATTTCTGACTGTTTGTATTTAAGTTCATTTATGGCATCTTCAGAATCAGAAATCCTCAGCTCAGATTCATCCAGTCTCGAGGAAAAGGATTCTTTAGCCGAGTTCAATTCAGTTAACTTGGATTGGGTTTCAAGAAGAGTTGCTTGGTTTTTCCTTATCATTTCTAACTGGGATGATAGAATGGATTCCAAGTGAGATACCTTCTTTTCAAGGATTTCCAGGGTGCTTGTGGTATTCATTTTAATTTCTCTTAGCATGTTTATAACCATGACTCTGAATTCTGAATCAGAGATCTCTAAGAATTGAGAGTCCTTGGAGTTATTTCTTGGGGGGCTTTGCTCTGTGGGGCATTCAGATACATCCTGCCCCTTTGTGTTTTTTGAAGGTTTACTTTGTTTTCCCATAATATGTTCTGGGAAGTAGAATTCGTCTCTCCTGAGTGAGCAGAACTTCTTCCTTTGTTATTCCTTTGAGATTGTGTGGTGCTAAATTTCTGGTGCTTATTTGAGCTTATACCCTGGGTGTATTCTTGGCTTTTTGGTCTGTGTGGTTCTTTCTTTAGTCCACCAGCCCAACTCCAAAGGGGCTAAGGGATAGGGTAGTGAAAGATTTTGTTTCTCTTCTGTAGGGTGAGAAGGTGGGGGATTTGGTGACAGAAGAGGGGGAAAGAGGAGGTAGAGGACAGAGGCTAATAGAAATAACTGTCAAAATTAAAATTAAGGTTAAGACTTAAGGGTAAAATAATTAATACAAAGACACATATATAGCTTAAGAAAAAGAGAAGGAAAATACAAAAAAGGAAGAGAGTAAAACAAGAAAGGAAGAAAATAGAAATGAAAGAGAAAAAAAATAAACTCAAGCATACATGCTCCCACACACATATAAAAGCGCTTGTAGTCAGGTGCAGTGGTGTATGCCTGCAATCCTAGCGGCTTGGGGAGCAGAGGCAGGAGGAGTGCAAGCCCAAGATCACAGGCAGCCTGTGCAACCCAGCGAGACCCTGTTTCAAAGAGTAAAAAATATGGGCTGGGGGCACTCGCGGCGGTCCAGCACCTACAAAGCAAGCAGGCGCAAGGCCCTTGTTTCAAGCCCCGTAGAAAACCACCACCACCACAACAAAAATGCATACACGCTCACACACACATATAAAAACACTTGTAGTCAGGTGCGGTGGTGCACGCCTGCAATCCCAGTGGCTTGGTGGGCGGAGGCAGGAGAATCACAAGCCCGAAATCAGAGGCAGTTTGCGCAACCCAGCAAGCTCCTGTCTCAAAAAGTAAAAAAATATGGGCTGGGGGCACGGTGTGGCGGTCTAGCACCTACAAAGCAAGCAGGTGCAAGACCCTGGATTCAAATCCCCATACAGAAAGAAAAAGAAAAAAAAAATGCTGTATGTTCTTGCAGGTGGAATCTGCACTGTGGACACCCAGTTCCACCGGGTGAAGTCAGTACTGCAGGAAGCAGTACTCGCTCCAGAACTCAGGATGGCAGTGTTTTCACACAATCTGCAGGAGCAGTCTGTCTTACTCTATGGAGATTTTGCCGATTATGTAGAAAATGGCAGATTACCCCACAATGTCCTGGGTTTAAGTGGGACACCGAATGCCCAAAGAGATGTTTCCATGAAATAGTCTGTGTCTATTGTATTGTTTGAGAGGCAGTGGAATCTGTGGGGTGCTCCCTGGAGTTCTCCCTGTCCCACGTAGTTCGGGCGCCTATTCCCCAAATCAGAGATTTTTGGCCCAAAGCCAATAGTATGGAGGGAATATGGCTGCTATCATGGATTTTTTTATTGCAGGGCTTTCCACCCATTTGGGAGATCACTTGGGAGGACCAAATCCTCTTGTGGGCGGGATGATATCCAACCCCCCTGGTGGGAATCTGTAGCAGGTCTGTCCGTGCACAGTGATTGCAATCAAAACTGCTCTTATTGTGTCTAATTGTGCCGCTAGGCTCTGCCAAAAAGAAGCAATCTATCCACATGGGGCTCAGCCACCTCCGCAGACCCCACCTTTCTCCACAGTGCAGTGGGATGACTTAGAATCCCCTCTTGTGTGTCTGGGATCCAGGTGTATGTGTGCCTGTATGTCTGTGGAGATTGCGTCTACACCACTGTCCCACCACAACAGGAGGGAGGGAACCGCGTTTCAGCTCTGGACGCGTACTGCTCGCACTGGTTTCCCAGTTCCCTCCGTGATTACTCCCTGTACCCTCGCATATCTACTCTCGTGGATCTGATCCCTATTTTCTTGCATGAGGGACCTACAACAGCCCAGCATCTCAGGCTGCAGGACATATGCCGCTAAAGATGGCGATTCTGTGTGCCACCTCAAACTGACTCACCGGAAACTTTTAGTTTGTGTCCCGTGGGCAGGGTGACAGTGTGATGTCAAGGTTGCACTCCATGTTGAGTCCGGCTCCCGTGGGTGTGTGTGCGAAGTCCCCTTTGAGTCTCCAGGATTCTATCCCACCATCTGCATGATGGTGAAATTGTGGAATGGCGGTCCTGCTACTGACCTCTGTGTAGCTCCTCCGAAGCCAAATGCTCGATTTCAGTGTTTATCCAGTTTCATCCTCTATCTCCCACTCTAAACAATCACTGTTTCTATCCATTCATTGTGAGTTCTAAACCCCTAATCGAGGCTTCCCTTTACTTTGGGACAGAAGATGAGTACTATCTGTCTGCCATCTGGCCGGAAGTCTTTTTTTTTTTTTTTTTTTTTGAGGCAAAGTGTCACTAAATTATGCAGACTGCCTCTGGTCTGGAACTTGTGATCCTCCTGCCTCTGCCTCCTGAGTCGCTGGGCTTATTGGTGTAGGGAAGAATTGGGAGGAAATTGGCAAAAACTCCCAAACTGGGAAAATGGCGTTTGAATATCTGCTTTGTAAGTTAGAAATCTAGGGAAAATGAAAGTAACTTGGTTGCATGTTTGTACAAAACCCTTCCTGATTGGACAATTGGACTGAAAGCTGATTGGCTCAGGCCATTCCATGGGCGAACTATATAAAGAGCTGCGCTGTGGCAGCTCGACCCGTTTTTTGGCATGGCCTTTCTGGCATCCCTTTCTGCGCCTTCTCGCCTGTTCCTGCCCGGGCCACCTATGAGGAAGTGTCCCACCTGCTGCTCTCCCCCGGACCTTTGATAAGAAAAAAACGCTCTCCCGTCGCAATCCTCAACAAGGAAAAGAACCTGCTCTCCGTCTGATCACCAAGGAAGCAACAGCTGCCTCCTCCTGACCACCGAGATGACCAACACAGGTGTTTGCCCCTGGAAGGCAAAAGCGCCTGAGGCTTTTCCTTTCTCCCATCTCCACTGGGGTCCTGAGGGCCGCAGGAGTCTGCGCCCCTCACCAGAGGGTCTTGAGTGAATTGTGTTTAATATCTGTGTGCGCGGCGGCGCAGCCCGTCCGAACCTTCATGCCGGACCGGAAGGTAAGTGCCCAACATAGATTTGGTGCCCGAACGTGGGGCCCAATAATTGGCATGCACCACCAACCCTGGCTTGTTAATTCTGTTAAAGTCTATCATATCCTGTTACCTATTAAATTATTGCTTCCTGCTATCCGTTTGAGAAATCTTAGAGTATCCCAAAGTCATGTAGACATTCTCCTTTTCTCCCTCCAAAAGCTGTATGAGGTTAGTTTTTATGTTTATGGATACAGTCTATCTTCCATTAATTTTTGTGTATTGCATGAAGTGCTTGCAGCTATATGTCCAATCCTGTCAGTTCTTGGAAGCTAAGCAGGGTCGGGCCTGGTTAGTACTTCAATGGGAGACTTCCTGGAACACCAGGTGTTGTAGGTTTACGAGAAGGACCCCATAGCCCACTCCCCCCAAAAAAATCAGCCATTGAAATCTCTATGAATAGCAGAGAATCACTAAAAATACTGCTTTGCCTGTCTTACGTAGGGTGGCTATAAGTCAGACACCAACTTGATGGCACCTAACAACAATGTAAAGTAGATTTCAAGTCTCTCTTTTTTTACATGAATATGTAATTATTCCAGCATCATTTGTTAAAATGACTTTTCTTTTTGCATTGGATTAAATAGTTTTTCCACAAATCAATAGCAAAATGAGTAAGAAAATAAGGGCTTCCTATTCAGTTCCAATAACTTAGATATTGATCCTTATTCCAGTATTACACCATGTTAATTACTATTACCTTATAGTAAGTCTTGAAATAAAGTCCTATATTTATTCCAACATGGTTACCTTTCAAAATTGTTTTCAGTAATCAAAGTCATTTTCAGTCTGGGATTCAGCCCAGCTGGTACAGCACTGCTCTGTAGTCTCTGAGGTCCCAAGTTTGACTCCCACAAAATGGGACCACAAAAATGGGACAAGACATGGCAATCCACTCCTGAGGCAATCACGAAACAATCAGCCACTGAAAACTCTATGAGGGTTGCTATAAGTCAGCCATGATTCAACAGCACCTGACAACAACAGCGAGTCATTTTCAATTCCATATAAGTTTAAAAATGTTTGTTAATTGCAGCAAAGATTGCCAAAATTAGAGAAAACTTATGTTTACAACTATTAGAAATGGTTAAATCAGTGGAACACTCACAATATAGAATACTATGTACGAATTAAAAGTTTAGATTTTGATATGAAAAGAGATTTTTTTCTTTATTATTTAGGAGAAAACAAATAAGCTATACAACAATATGTACCCAATTATCAATGTTTGTTTAAAATTGTATACTTTTCAAACAGGTAAAATATAGCTCAGAAATATAAATTAATGCCTTAATAGTGATTTTCTATAGGGAGGTGTTTATTGGATGAGTATAAAGAAAAGCTATAATTTGATTTTTGTAATATGCCTTCCTATATTTTCATACGTCTCCCCTCACACATACCACTTAATAAATAGTATTCTATGTACTTCTTGAGAATATTTATTTTAAACAGAGAAGTTTCAATGAAAAAAAGGAAGAAATAAAAGGAAGAAATAAAGAGAGGAAAGGAAAAACAGAAAGATGGATGGAGAGGAAGACAGTGCATAGTAGAGAGCAAGAGAGCTACTAGAGATGAAAAGATTTGGAAGACGAAAGATAAAACCTCAGAAATAACTTAGTAATTAGGTATGAAGAGGTCCAAACCTTCCTACGCTTAGGCCCTGGAAAGCAAACCTAACTCTGAGCTGCACAATTTAGAAAACCCATGTGTCCCAAATACACTCATGCAAAATGGTCAGGGATTCGTAGGTGCTCTATCACTCAGAACCCAATATCCCATACTGACTTAGCCAGAATAATGCTAAGCATCCACTGTCATAAGTAACACTGTTCAAGCCCCAGGAAGAAATGCTTTTCCATGTCTACTTTCCTATGTCTTTGCAACAAAAAGCAGCTACATTTGAATACTGAGAAGTTCTGTGGATATTTTCTTGCTAACTTCAGAGACAGACACTACATCAAGCACAGGGAGGATTTTAGCAACTAAAGCATTTAATCAGAGAGAAGACAAAATTTTTTGACAAATCCTTCCTCTAAGGTATCTCAGATGCATTAGATTCTTGCATAACAAATTATTATTTTCAAGTATCCATTTTCTTGCTTCTCTCCATTTTCCAGTTTCCAGTTCCTCCAATTTAAGTTTTTGGAAAAATAGTGCAATATTTTTGCAATAATTACACATGACACCTGAGGCAACATTTTCTGGAATTAAATAAATCACTATTTTCTTAAATTTGTGAATTTGTGTATTATGTCTATGTCTAACAACCATGAAATATAATACTAAGTTCTTTCATTACTATATAAATCTAGATAACTTCTTGGGTGGTGAAAATTGCAACATCATGTTAACAATCTATATGAAGAAAAGAAAATAATTTATATAGTTTTTGACAATGATGATTTATGTTAAGCAATCACTTAAATATTTTAGCATGATACACAAAAATTCTCATTTAATTTGTAAAGTAGATGTTGGCTGAAGAATTTTATTGGCAGCTCAAGTTGCTACTTCATACTACATCAAAGTTTCTAAAACAGAAATTTAAAAAATACTTTCTAATAAGTACAATGAGTCACGAAAAGTTGTCAAATTTGGCACTATTGTCAGTAGTATATAAATTATGCAAATATTATAGTAATGTAATAAGTAATTTTGCTGAAATGAAGGTAGGAAATATTTTATAGAAAGTATATAATAGTTTACAAATTATGTCTTAATATCATTACTCATTCAACATCATTGGCCCATCAATAGAATATCTAGATATATGCAATCATAATTATCTTTCATAGTTTGCTAACTTTCAATAAAATAATTTTAGCTTAATATTTTTCTGATTGTCATAAGTTAATACATATTAAGGTTTGAGAAAGAAATATATGTTATTTAACAAATTCCTAAGTTGATTTAGATACATTAAATATTTAATCATATAGTATGTGGTCCTCCATTTGTAAACTACATTTACAGTCTAAATTTAATGCATGGACCTTCGGCTAGTTTCTTCACAGGTTAAGCCTCCTATCCAGCTTTCTCTCTTTTTTTGTATCATTCCCTACGTACAACAGGTGAAACACTATTGTCAGTGTCTCTCTGCTATTCATAGGGTTTTCAATGGCAGATTGATTTTTGGGAGGGAGTTGCTGGGTCCTTCTCCCAAGCCTGTGGTATCTGGTCTTCCCAGGCAGTCTCCCATCCAAGTACTAACCAGGCCCGACCCTAGTTAGTTTGTGAAATCTGACAGGATCAGATGCCACAGAGCTATGGCTGCAGGCTTGCAAATTTAGTCCCTGAATAAACGTGTTTTCTCTCTCTATGGTTATGGCATCCCACTCTCATTCAAATAAGAGAATCACACATGGATAACTTGGTCCTCTCCATAATTGGTGTGATATTTTATTCCTTGTTGAGGACACTTCAGATGTTTTGGTTTCCCAACCACACTACTGCTGTGGTAGGAACATGGGCAGGGGCATGCATCCGGAGCAAATGGTAGGGATTTGATGGCTGATGTTCTCTTTCTTTCCCGTGTCTTTGAACACATATAACTCTTATTGTGCTGGAATAAGCAAGGAATTAGTAGTTAAAAGAACTTTATTCAACAGGTTCAAGCAACAGTTTTATTCCACTAGCTATCACTCCTAGAAAACATGTTGTTTTGGCCCTTTCATTTGTAGACTATAAGGGGAAGGAGAGGAGGAATGTGTGGTTTGTTCCTAACCCAGATCTTATTATTGAACAATATGTGAGTTCTCCACCTCTTGTTAGTGGGTGATTAGAGACAGAAATTGAACTCTGATAGTAAGAAGTTGGGAGACACTGGGTTAGATGATCTAAAACTCCCAACTCTAAAAATCACACTATTAGTAGCAGTAATATGTAGGCATGGCAAGACACAGGCATCCCAGCAGGTTAAATTGTTTGCTAAAATAACTGGAGCTTCTTTTCTAGGCTACAGATTTACTGCAAAATAATTTGAGCCATTTTCCCACTTTACTTCCTAAAAAAATAAATAAAATTTCTGTCCTGGTTATCTGGGATTTTCCCTATGGAACAATTTGTAAGTTATTGTCTCAAGGCCTGCTATCACTTAAAAATTTTTTTTTGCAAAGGAAGCCACATCTTCTATGCATTTCTTTAATTTGACTGGTTTAACTACAGAATCTACTGGAAGTAACATTGTGCCACACATAGCCAAGGACAATTTGGTCTGGCTTTCCACTTCCTGTCTGCCTCCACAGTTTGCTAAAGGCACAGCTTACTGGGAAAGAAATGTTGGAGCCCAGAATAAAAAGAAATGATGAAAAAGATTGAGAGGTCATCACACAGGAATTTACCTGAGGATTGCACTGAAAGATAATTAGACTATGATGAGAGGAATGAAAAGCAGAATCTTTATCAGATACATAGTTCTGTGCCACCTGCCCACTGGAATTTTGTTTAGGGGGGAAATACGAGCTCTGATAACTAGCATCAACCATGCCAGCATCTCTATCAAGTACATAAATATCAAAACTAGGTGTAGAGACCCCAGTATAGAAAAATACATGCCATGCCATAGATTATTTCTTTTTCCTTTGGAAGAGATTAAGCATGATTAATATCTGCCCCAACTCTAAAGGAAATGCTACTAACTAAAACAAGAGCTTTGCTAACTTTCCTGATCTTACTTAAGCTAAACAACTTCTCTGGAGGACGCTGATAACCCTTAAATAACATTTCTTTGGAATGTGAACCATTTTTGCTCACAGCTAAACAGTGAATGAAATATGGCATAAGTGGAAAGCTATATGTCCTTTTAAGATGATGAGAAAGTTAGGTTTATGTTAGGGTCTCACGTTCTTGCCTCAGGGGAAGAATGGGAGGATGGAGATAATACAGGAAATTTATCTGATTCTCCTAAGGTCTTAACTAAAAATTCAACTTTTCAGATATTTAATATGTGCTCATTTTTGTTCTCTGGATATTGGCTGGTGCTGAACATTGTATGAACCTTCTTTGGTGGCTCATGAAATCATTATAACCCAGGTCTGGGCTCAATCTCTATTCACTTGCAAGGTAAGTATCTAAGTTGCCAGCATTGAGATTTATTGTGAAAATGTTCTCTTGCTTTTGTTATTATCTGTACTATATGTTTTCTGTGACTAGAGAATTTTATTTTATCATCTCCCTCCCTGTACACATACATTCACATACACAGAGTTGACTCTGACAGGGTGTATAGGATACCCAAAGAAACATATATGACAGCAAGAATCTTGGGAAAAGAAATATCCTTACAGGTAGGTATGGATGTAAATGGCAATATGACACAGTAATGAAAAGAGTTTCAAAAACAAGTGTTAATTTTTTGACCTTGTTTTTGCACAGGGACCATATCAGTCTTAGGTTGTGATTAATACTCTTTGTCTAATTGACTTCTGCCTTCTACCACCAGAGTTAAGTTATAATAGGTTAACATTGATCAATTGAACCAATTGTTCAATACATAGAAGGTACATCCTGGGTCTTGGGAGTGCTTGAAAAGACATGTGTTTGCTTTTTGAAAAGGGGTTTAGGCTATCTCTAGAGCAGTATTATTTATCTAAGAGTAATGAAAACTCTTAGAGATATAAGGGAGTTATTTACATATGAGTTATTTTATAATATGTTGTACCACGCTATATATGCAGACTCTGGAAACAGACAAACTGTGTTTAAATCCAAGTTCTTATTAGCTATAGAATTTTCGGCAAGACATTTAACTCCTCTGGGTCTCAATTTCCTTATCTGAAAACTGAGGATGATAATAACATATGACTGTTATGTAGATTTAAATAATTAATATATGTTAAGTGTACATTATTGTTTGGCAAATAATAAGTGTTATGTAAACTATTATCTTAAATAAAAATTATATCTACCTATTAGAATTAGACAAGTAAACTTCTTTTAAGGAACAGAGTTTAAAATGAGATGGGAACTCTTTATGGTACCCAAGCAGGACTTAAACTCCTGGGCTCAAGTGATCCTCCTGCCTCAGCCTCCTAAGTAGCTAGGATGAGAGATAAGTACTACCATACCCAGCTAGACAGGAAAACACTTATAAGTGCTAAGAATAATGCCTGGCATATAGTAAGTACTCCATGAATTCATTGTTGTTGTTGTTAGGTGCGGTCGGGTCAGTATCCGACTCATAGCGACCCTCATAGGGTTTTCAATGGCTGACTGTTTCAGGATTGGCTTGGAAGTGGATTGCCAGGACCTTTTCCCATTTTACAGTGCTGGGAATTGAACTCAGGACCTCAGAGACTACAGCGCAGCACTCTACCAACTGAGCTAAATCCCAGCCCCAGACATGAATTCATTAGTATTATACAAATTGGAAATCATTGGCATCTTCCACTAGCTGTTGATTCCATTGGTGCTGGGATAGAGAAGAACACAAAAACTGAATAAAGACAGAAAATAACTTTTATTTTAGCACCTACTATGTACCAGTCACCTGCAGCCATAGCCCTGTGGCATCTGATCCTGTCAGATCTCAGAAGCTTAGCAGAGTAAGGTTTGGTTAGTACTTGGATGGGAGACCACCGGGGAACAGCAGGTGCTATAGGCTTGGGAGACGGACCCAGCAACCCACTCCCAAAAATCAGTCTGTCATTTAAAACCCTATGAACAGCAAAGAAGCACTAACAATAGTGTTTCCCCTGTTGTATGTAGGGTCACTACGAGTCAGATACCAACTCGACACACCTAACAACAACAACATGTGCCAGTCACCCTGATAGGTACCATTATTAAATTGTTTCCTCTAGTGTTCATTAAACCCAAATGGGGTGTAACTACTGCAATTTTATATAAGGGGTGATAAAACCCAGAAAGGTGGAGCCTGAGATGAACCATAAGAACTTGAAGCAAATGAGCCATTGAGAACTCAGATTTGCCAGACATCCAAATTTAAGCTCAAGGAACTAACAACTTAGTGAGTAGATAAATACCCATAAACAACTATTGACAAACCTGATAATGGCAAACATATGAACAACAAATAAGAAGTATGTCACCACAGCGTGGGGAGAGGCACTTCCATTTTCCTTGGCCAGATGAGCCACAAGATCCCACCCAACTGCAAAAAGAATGGCAAATGTTCAGAGCTAGTAGAATATGTGAATATGTGGTGAATACCAAGGTCTCTGTCAGATCCACCATGCCAAATTATGACAATCAATAAATTTACAAATCGTAACTTTAGAGAGTTGTCTACGTTCTAGCAGTTTCTAAATCTTCTCCTTTTTTCTTTGCAACCATGAACTCATAGAGTTGTACTCTACAATGTTTAACAGACTGCTGTTAACAGAAAAACTCTTTATTATGTTAAAATTTTAATCACCACTAACATGATCAGATCTTCTGATGCAATTGAATCCTGGAGACGCAAAAATCTTCCATAATCTTTCCTCTTGCTCTGGACCTCAGCTATATCAGGGAAACACTTTGAGTCTTGGAGGGGCAGTTCCATTGTCGTGAACTCAGCCTCTCTAGTATAGTTTTGATAGGCTTAGCATCACTGGGCAAACCCTGCGCCACCTCTGCCTTGTGCAGAATTTGCATTATCTAAAGATCACTCTGTAAGCTATGGTCCATTCGCCTTGGCAAATACTGTTTAAATATAGCATCCATAAATAAATGTTAAATAATTCATGAACATAATTTTGTAAATTCTGCTAGGCCACACCTCTCTGGGGGCATATTTATGAACATGCGTCAGCCTGGAATCAATGTGTCTGCCAAGCTCCTTGCCTCTGAGGCAGAATTCCCACATCTAGCCCAAAATGCTGCAAACAGCTCCAATTCCCCTTCACTAGTCATCCATCATGCTGTCACTTTAATTCAGATGCTGCTACTTGTTTTAATAACATACATCTTACACAAAGAATATTGCTAACACAAGAATCTTGGGGTAGATTTTTACAACCTCATAAAATGGTATTAACCCTCTGATCCCTGATGTTCTTTCCATGCAGCAAGAGCCTCTGAATGCTATCCCTGCCCCCTTCACATCCTCCAATCTTCCTGATGCTTATCAATAACCTCTGTTCATGGGGCTATACAGCACCAGGACCTGACATCAATCACTGCAGTAAAAATATTATTCCTCCAGCATTGCCCTGAAGAATTATGGAAAGAATAAAAGTGTTATTGCAGGAATTATTTAGCAAACAATAGATGGATAAAATGTATTATGGTAAGTGTTAAATTATATCACCTCATTACAGACAGCCGACTTCAGATACCATGAAGGTGGCTTTCTGCCTTTTTCTAAGTAGTTCAGAAGAACAATGGGAAAAACCACAAATGATTTCAGAAGGAAACACCAGACAATAACTACTAAGATATCTTCTACCAGGGGGAAATTTGTTTGGGGGAATGATTTGAAAGAATTCCTCCTCTTGGCTTGTTTTGAATATTAAGTTGGAATTTACAGATCAGAAATGGGAGGTTATATTTAGTTTTTGAATACAGAGTGTTACAATAGGAAAGAGATTCTTAAGGTAGAAAATAGATGTGTGGTCAACCTACTTCAACCACGTACACAGTCTGCACGTACTGTGTAAAATTCTCTAAGGAGAGGTGGGGGCACCACTTTCATTAGTAAGGGAAATATACCATATATCTTGCAGCACTTATATTTTAGTAGGTTCTAGAAAAGAGGTCCATGTCAATATTTGTTTTGTCTGCCAGTATTGGAAAATAATGTTCCCAAAATGTCAGATTAAGCCAATTACTCAGATCAGGCCTACATTTTAAGTGGTATTAAGGAAAACTGAACAAGTAATTTTTTTAACCAAGTAGTCTTTTATCGGTTAATATAGTTCGTTCGTTCTTTCTTTCTTTCTTTCTTTCTTTCTTTCTTTCTTTCTTCTTTTTTTAAGGCATAATGTTACATTGGGCTCCTGGGATTCATTTGATCAACATGATTAAATTATTTCCTTACTCAGCTAGAAGGAAATTACTAGTTACCAGACATTATGTGTCTGTTAATTATGTGCAATAAGGCTCTCTCCTATCACACCAGCTCCTGCATTCATGTTCTGTGCATTTTAAAGGCATTATCATTAAAAAAATTTAAATATTGAAAAGGGACAGCTATAATTTTGTTTCATCTATTTAATAAATAAGTAATCTGTGAAATCAGGGGTACAAAGTGTCTCTTTGCTCTTTGTGTCAGAATAGACCTCCTTAGGAAGAACAAACTGAAAGATTCTTTTGATTTCTATTATCACAAAAGAATATTTCCCTGTCAGCTTTCTGGGGCAATAGCCAGGTCTTCTGTTACTGAACAGAAGGAAAGTAAGCACTACCCAAACCAAACCGAAACAAAAAATTATGATTGTATGACCCTTCAGAGAGGAGTTTGTTCACCTGGGGTGGCCAATGATGACAAATTTACCTTTCCTCTTGTAGCCCAATCTACAATATGAGGCTTCAAATGACTCTTTTCTTTCTTTTCTTCTTCTTTTTCTTCTTCGTCTTTTTCTTCTTCTTCATTTTTTTAAAGAGACAACATATGGTAGCTGAGAGGCCTTATTTTGTCTTCTAATGAAATGATGTGCTTCTGTTTCATATTAAAGTGTTAATAGGTCTGAAATTAGGTCTTACAAAAAGAATAGTGCTTTAAAAATGCTTAATATGATTCATTTTCCGCAGTCAGAGCCAGATGACTTTTCTTTTTGTATCAAAAGGAGAAAGTGGGAAGCGAGCTCTTTCCTTCTGATGCTCCCCGTGCTTCCCCTGTCTGCCCCGGCTTGGGACCCAGATCCCGTAACCGGTTTATAGAACAGAAAGCTCTTTAGAGTCAGGGCTTGCGGCAAAGCCTAGAAGGTTTTGTTTGAGTTTGAGAATCTTCATAGGTTTATGAAATCTCAACAAACATTTCAAAGAAGGAAGTTCCACATTTGAAGTCGGTGATCCTATTAGGCGCTGAGAGCTGGTGCCTTTGTTGTGGGCCCAGGCATCATTTTATGTGAGATAGAGCCGTGTCCCGCTAATATGCCAAGACATCACTTTCATGCCAGAAACAGATAGGGCTGAACTTGTTTCATGCACTTTGGCTTTCACTGTTAATAATGAATGACAAAAGTTCAGAGGAGAGGAGCTAAGTGGATACTCGGCTTTAGAAGAATGAATTTTAACTAGCAACATGCCAGACTTGTCAGAAACCAGTTGGATGGTCAACAAAGGCAGCACAAAGAACACATCCTGGAAGTTGATCCACAGCCGTCAATGTGCACCTGTGAGATTGGTTATCTTCAGAGGGCATGGGGCCCTCCTTGGAGATGGAGTCCCAAAGCCTGGGGTCACCCCACCTGGGCTCTCCACAAGGCCTGAGGGGTGCGGGAAGAACCAGAAGGCACAAACTAGGAATCTCCTGTTCCAGTTTCAGAGGTGGACACAGGGGAAGGAGGTGGACACAAAAACAGGACCAAAACATTGATTTATATAATTTTAAACTTTAATGATTAAAAATATTGACTAAATTAAGTAGAGCCTCTTCTAAGTAAAATCAGCTCACAAAAATCCTGAATTTCTTTATAACTTCTTCTTCCCTTCCTTCCTCTTTTCTACCATCCTTCTTTCCTCCCATGCTCCTTCAGTTCCTCCTCCTTCCTTCCTTTCCTACTCCCCTGTCTCCTTTTGTGTCCTTCCTTTTTCCCTTTCGTCCTTCCATCAAGCCTTCCTTTCTCTTTGTTTCTTCTATTTTACTTTAAGGTTGACTTTCTGGAGAAAGAATTCACCACAAAGAAAGTGCATTTTGAAGATCTCACACACAGAATTTATTTATTCATTCATTTAGTATTCAATAAATGCTTACTTTAAGACATCCAGTAGGCACGTAGCCTAAAGACTGAATAAAACAAACCCAGCCACTTTGCTCACAGAGCTTAGAATCTAAGTAAGCCGCAGGCTCTATAAACTTTTTAGCTCAGTTTCCTACACCATCTACAACCACAACTTGGAAGGATGAGAACTCATCTGTTCTATCAATTTGATCATCAAAGTTTCCAGTATGCTCATTAGATTTGACATTTGAGGCAAGAAAACAGGCATTTTAGGATCTGACACTTGCAAAAAGATTTTTTACCAGTAAGGAATAAAATCACATGATTTGGGAACTTTTAATTATCTAGAATGTCAAATTTTTCTGAGCAATACATCTGAAGTTGTCTTACCAATGCCTAGAGAGAAAAAGACCTTGCACTGGTCATTAGGACGTAGTGACTTTAGCTTATCATTACCATGTATTCCATGTGTGACCTGGGGGTCTTCGTGTCTTTGATTGCCAATAGCCTCATCCTCCTACTAGTATTTTACCACCTGCCTTATATATATATTATTGAGTTGATATTAAGATCAATAAAAATGCTACACAAATAAAATTAAGGAGGCTGGTGCCTTTTGATAATTAAAGTCCTTAAAATTTAAATTCTGGGTCTTCAAAGCTAAATTTTAATAAGAATTACTTGAGCATTGGTCTCATACAAATGAGCATCAGTTTAGAAGGGAGCCTTAATTTTAAGTACTTCCCTGAGACAGCAATGCTCTTCTCCTAAAATTTAAATCAGAGCATTCTTCCTCACTAAGAATTTACAATGAGGGAAGGATTTTTTTCAGTTGTCATAATTTGCTTTAGAATATTCCCCTAGCCACATTCTGATCACCACAGAGAAGCTTTACAAATAGGCATATCTCATTGCTCTTAAAAATGTGGTATGATACCCACTTCCTCTTTGTTCTGCCTTAGAAAGCCAGGCTGACACAGAAAGGTAGTGAACTGATTATTGACTTGCATTTTTGTAAGGCTATGAAATGTGGAAATCACCGCATTTGGCTTTGTTTTCCTAATAAATGAAGCAGCCAATCTTTCAGTGCCACAACTATAGACTTGCCCTGCAACACTTATGGATTGTGCCTTTTATTGGTAAACCCATTCACATTTGCATAGCTTGATGAGTAGATGTCTTTCCACACCTAAAGTTAGACTTATGTTTAAAGCATTCAGAAGTAGCATGAGGTACACACACTCAGGTTGCTTTGTACAGAATCATTCCTCTATCTGGCACAATTTGCTTCTCAGCTTTTTTGGCTATGTTAACAGTTTGCCCTAGAAAGTCTTTCTCTCTGCCTCATGCATTTCTCATTTGTGTTTGAATTTTGAATCTTGTGTCCCTTGCCTGTCATCTGGAAATTTGCTTTGGATGCCTAATTGGAAAACCCCTTTATTTCCCGTGTTTGGTATATAATCAGATCCTTGCTCCCTTTAGGTTGTTTTCCCCAATTTAGAACCTAGCTGTAGCATTTGAATTTTTGCTTTACAAACTCTTGAAAAATGAACTCCTCTAAAGAACAATGATCATAATATTTTTACTTTCTTTATGCTTTTTGCTACCCTTATTGTTCAGAGATGTGTATAACATATGAAACAGCATTGCTCATAATAGCAAAATTGCAAGATTTAGTTGTACAGTCAATAGATCAGTGAAATAAAATTTTCCTTATTAATATGACAGATGGTTGTTAGATGCCATCGAGTTGGTGTCCCATTCATAGGGACCCAATGAATGTCAGATGAAACGCTTTTGTAATGCTTCTCTGGTATTCATAGGGTTTTCAAAGGCTGTCTTTTGGGAGTGGGCTGCTGGGTCCTTCTCCCAGGCCTACAGTACCTGGTATTCCCAGGTGGTCTCCCATCCAAGTACTAGCCAGGCCTGACCCTGCTTAGTTTTTGATCTGATGGGATTGGACGCCACAGTGGTACAGCTGCAGGCAATATGACATATTAAGCAGCATTAGTGACATTTAAGGAAAAGAATATTTGTAGGCATTGGATATGTCTATGCTATATTAAGCAAAAAAATTATAAATAACTCCTCTATGATAAGTCTACCACCTATCTACTTATTAACATATTCACTACCGATCTTTGTATTTTCTTAAAGTAAATAATGGTCACTTATAGGTGATGAAAGTAAGTGTATATTTTATTTTTTCTTTATGCATAGATATATTTCCTGATTTTCTAAGTTGGATATATATTGATTTTGTAAAAACAATAAAAAGCAACAAAGATTAAAGGAAAATAGGAAAATCCCTGGCCAGTCTAGGTCTCATGATCACATTGGGCAATAAGTCTTGACTCATTCAGTACTCAGTATGGGTCCTACCCAGTTCCCACCATTAACCTCAGGCTCTAGATACTCTATCTACAACTATACCTGTGCCTTTTGCTCACTGCATTATGTGAACTAGGTACTGAATTTATTTAAACTGAACTTTGTCTCTAGCGTACTCTGTATCTCTCCACCATACACATGCTAAGAAAAGAAAACTGTGTCATCATATCAGTGCTATAACTTAAGTCCTTCATGCCTGTGGTAGAGTTCAGTATAGTTTCCAACTCTTCACCACTCCCACTTCCACATCTTCTGTCGTGTGACTGCATAGTTCTTTCCCCAGGACACAGAGTATTCTTCTATACCCATTGACTTTAGGCTTAACTGCATGTCTTCCATATGAGACATTAGTGAATATAACACAAGCAGACGACTGAAATGTGTTTGCACAAATCACTACTTCTTTGAGTTTCTGTCATCTTCATGAGAAAATAATGCCTTGGCTAGTTCCCGGATCAGAGGAGGATGGGAAAAAATAAAGAAGATTTGAATTCAGTCTGTAATTTAGAGCCATGCCCAGATGAACAACAGACTGGACCAGCCAACAAACTAGTTTAATCCCTGCTGCAAGCCCAATAATAGCTGCATGAGTGAGAATAAATAAGAAACTTCAATCCACCTAGTTTGAAGATAGATTTTTATACAGCATCATTATGGAATTAGCTGGCTAATCAAATATATATTTACTTGATGTTAAATTTTATTATGATGATAAGTAGGTATGGGACAGTAGTAGAACTTGATAAAAGGTGGATAGTTCAGAATAAAGCAATGATTTCATCATAATCTTACATGGGATAATAGTAATGAATATATATATTTCTAGAAAATGGATAAGGCAAGTCTAAAGTTTAAGAGCATAAAGGAGCAAAGGAACGTCTTGGAAGCCAATTCAGGTAAGGTAAGCCACCATGTTGTGGTATGATCATTAAAAAACATGACCAATTCTAAGCAGAGCATAATATCTAAAACATGCTCATTATCTAGGAGTATAGACTAAGATTTGGGTCACTGAGAGTGGAAGCAGTAGCAGGGCCTGGTGACAAGTGTAAAACAGGGAAAACATAAGTAGCAACTAGTAATAACTGGCAGTACACGTGGGAACAGACACAAAATATAATTTTGTTGTTGTTAGGTGCCATCAAGTCAGGTTCGACTCATAGCAACCCTATGTATAGCAGAATGAAACACTCTCTGACACTGCCAGGCACACGATCTTTTTCTCTTTTCCTGTTTAAGCCCATTGTTACAGACACAGTGTCAATCCATCTAGTTGAGGGTCTTCCTTTTATTCATTGACCCGCCACTCTCCCAAACATGATGTCATTCTCCAGGGATTGGTCTTGCCTGACAACATGTCCAAAATATGTCAGACACAGACTAGCCATCCTTCCTCCCCAGGAGCAATGTGGTTGCACTTCTTCTAAAATGGAACTGTTGGTTCTTTTGGCAGCCCAATATCTATTCAATATTTGTCTTCTGCCTCATAATTCAAAAGCTTCAATTCTTCTCCTGTCTCCCTTATTTTAGGGTTCTTGAAATTTTGTGACAGAGTATATTATGAAAGATAGGTTTCTTAAAACCAGTGGCAAGACCCAGGGTGAAATGTGGTTTATTATTGTTTTACACGGGACTGGGGTATAGCTCAGCTGGTAGAGTGCTGCTCCACACTTTTTGGGGACCTGGGTTTGATCTCTAGCACGGCAAAAATGGGAGAAGGATGTGAGAATCCACTCCTGAATAAACATTCCCAAAACAATCAACCATTGAAAACCCTGTGAGAATTGTTAGGAATTGGTCCTGATTTGACAGCACCTAACAACAACAACAACAACAATTGTTTTACATGACTCCATTTGTTCTCATGGCCTAGTGAATCTCAAGGAAATTCAAGTTATCTCCATGTTATTTCAGAGCAATGAATGGAAATGAGCCTCATCGCAGTGCTGGTAAAGTGGGGTGTTCCATATACTGTATATTCTGGAATCTAATCCACACTGTTCTAGCAGTTTTAGAGGGCTAAAAAACCAGACATGGATTAAAATTATATGTGGATTCACAGGTGAAAGGTGACTTAGGGGAAAACTATGGAACCACTGTAGCAATACAATGTAATACTTGGCTATTATTATCATCATAAGTTGCTTATTATCCCACTAATTGTTGCCACATCTCATAACTGAAAGGTTATCAATGTTCTCCATCACTTCACTCTCATATTTATTCAGTTGCCCTATGGACAAGGAGCAGTTGAAAGAAAGGACTTGATTAGAATTGAGAACTTTTTGTCCACTTAAGGAATCACCAAAACCTGTGTGCAGATTAGTTTTGGGTGCAGATTAAAGGTTTGAGCATATATGGTAGTTCAGAATGCCCAACAACATTCAGGAGGTTCAAACAAAAGAAACCCTCTTTCAATCTTTTATCAACTTAGCAATGAAAACCATGGCTCGCTCACAAGGTCCCAGCAACTCAAGAAACGAGGAGTATCATGGAGTAGACAGAGAGAGAAATCAAAGGATCACTAAAGGTGTTCCACATCTGAGAAACATCAAGCTAAAAATGGAAGAAAATAGCTGTTACTTTATTCCATAAATTAAAAACAGCCAGAGCTGCTCTTCTCTTTATTTTAAACATTTTTTATTTCTGAAATAGTGGCAGTACACTGATTTAGCATGCTCTGGTGGTTTCTGTTGAACTACTTAAAAAAATTTTTATTTGCTTTTGGTAAGATTTGAACAGGTTGTAAGGATGTGCACACCAAAAATTAAAACATTACCTAAACTCTGACCAATTGTTTTAATATACATCAAACAACATACATTAATCCTTTTATAGTCATTTTGACCTACCCTGTCTGCATCTTAATCATTTTCTTGTTGTGCCAATATTGTTTGCATAAGAGTAGATTTATAATTTATGATTTTTATTAAAAGGTGTCTGTGGAAAAGAGATTTACCATGACTCTTCAGAAAATTATATTTTTAATCAGCTGTAGAAATTCATGGTATTTTCTACATATGGGGCAGCTTATTACTATGATCCAAAAAGACCAAAACCAAGAAATTATCTTATCTGTCTATTTTTAATTCTTAGAGGAACAAACATATGTTTGCACATCATTACTGCTAAATTAGCAGGAGCAATCAGCCATCCTAAGAGAATAAAATAAAAATGCAGAGCACTATAGTATAATTACTATTTGCATTTAAGTTGTGTGTTATACTTTTCTAACTTCATATAGTAATAGTAAAGTCTAACATTTACTGAGTTTTTTCTGTCTGTCAATAAATAAGAGGATTATCTCAGTTAATCTTCATAACAACCCCATGATATAGATAGCCCATTTTGCATATGTAGAAACTAAGGCTCTTAGAGAGAACCTTCTGTCCAAAGTCAAGATTCATTCTGGCATGTTTGACACTATTGCTCATTCTTTCTCTCTGCTTTTATTATCAATCAGCTGATATTTTGTTTAGATATTAATTTTGACAATATGTTGTTGATGTTAGGTGCCGTCCAGTCGGTATCCGACTCATAGCGACCCTCTGTACAACAGTGGAAACACTATTGTCAGTGCTTCTCTGCTGTTCATAGGGTTTTCAATGGCAGATTGATTTTTGGGAGGGAGTTGCCAGGTCCTTCTCCCAAGCCTACAGCTTCTGGTGTTCCCAGGAGGTCTCCCATCCAGGTACTAACCAGGCCTGACCCTGCTTAGCTTCCGAGATCTGACGGGATCGGATGCCACAGGGCTACAGCTGCAGGCGGGCTGGATTTGGCTCAGTGGGTAGAGCACTGCGCTGCAGTCTCTGAGGTCCTGAGTTCAATTCCCAGCACCGCAAAAATGGGAGAAGGGCCTGGCAATCCACTCCCAAGGCAATCCCGAAACAGTCGGCCATTGAAAACCCTATGAGGGTCACTATAAGTCAGATACCGGCTTGACAGCACCTAACAACAACAACAACATCTCTTCCTGGCTTCTGGTGGGGGCCAGCCATCCTGGCTGTTCTTGGCTTGAGCAGCCTCCATCCGTTCTTACTTCAGTCCTCACAGAGTATTTCTCTTAGTGGTCTCTGTGTCTCTATCTCTGTCTTCGACAATATACTCTTCAATTTTATCACTAACAGAAATTCCTGTCATTGTGAGGGAAACTCTTTAGTACATACTTCATGAATGGATTATGAAGGGAGAAGCCAACATAACATTTCTTTTTTCACCAAAATAGTGATCATGTATATGCGTAGTGGCACCCCAAACTTACTATTTCGTTAGTAATTTAGATTTAAAAAAGCTCTAAAGAGCAAGTGCTATAACTTTTTAGCATTTAAATTTACAGAATATGGGCCCAGTGTGGTGGTGCATGCCTGTAATCACAGCGACTCAGGAGGTGGAGGCAGGAGGATTGCAAGTTCAAGACCAGAGGCAGTGTGTTTAGGGAGACCCCCTTTCTCAAAAAAGTAGAAAAATGGGCTGGGCATGAAGTTCAGTGGTCCAGCACTTGCAAAACATGCAAGTGAGGCCCTGGGTTCAACCCTCAGTACCGCAAAAAATAAATGAGTGAATAAATAAATAAATACATTTACAGAATTTGAAGTACTTGATTGATATGCAAAATTTGTGGAGTTAGGATAGATGTACAAACTGGAGGTTACATACTATGGTCATAAAGCCTGAAATGCACTCATTCATTTATTCACCCCATGAGTATTTATTGAGCACCTATAATGTGTATTTTTTCCTCATAGGAACATACAATAATAAACAGGTCTGCTATAACTCCATCCTATTGGAGCTTACATGATAGTTTGGAGACAGAAAAACAAAGAAATTTTCAAGTTCTTATAACAAGCACTGGGATAGAAAACAATAGAAATGAAGAGACAGTGATGGAAACAACAAGGTCGCAGGTTTTCTAACTAACAACAGGCTATGATGTCATAGCTTTTACTTAGGTTGACATTGTAGCAAGAGCAGAGCCATGTAAGGGTCTGTCTTGGTACTTCCCTCATCCAAGGTGGTGTAGGTGCCTTGTTTGGCTAATGGATCCACGATTGATTTCTTACTATGAATGGGTACCTGTAACCACTAATAGAATTCACATGTCTTCCTAACACAGACTTTACTAAGGAATTGGAAGAAATATGATATCGCACATACATACTCAAGGTACACTACATACATACTAAAGTAAAAGAGAGGAAGGAGTAACATGTTTTTTTGTACAGAGCTAGAAACGGTAATCAATCAGCAATCTAGAAGGGAGGATTCCTGGAGATAGAGCAGGGCAGCTTCCTAGGGGAAGAAAAAATTGAGTTTGTACTTTAAAATTCAATAGGATTAGGCAGTGCCATGCTTGTCTCTCCTGGAAGAATGTGGGCCAGCTGAGAACAGGGTCTGGACTGTCCCATTACTTCCCTCTGTTCATATTTATATTACAGTGATTATGTTCTGCGAAGAATATATCCAAAATGAGTTAAATTACTTGTATTTTTCACCAAAATAATGATCATGGATATGCCATGATATACCATTTCCAGAGCACTCATGGCAAGCAGAAGTATAAGAAATGGAACGACACAGAGTCCTAGACTAAAAGGCAAAATGTGGGAATGCAGTTCCTTCCATACCTGATCTCGGACAGGGCAGCGAGCCTCTCTGAGCCTTGGTTTTTCTCATTTGAAAACAAAGAAAAAGCACAATAATTGTTCTGCCTCCTTCTCAGGACTACCATAGAATTTCAATGGAGAAAAGTCATGATACAGGAATGTTCTTGGTAGAGCATACAGTGTTGGAAGAGTGGCATTTTACATGGATTTTAGAAATTACCTAATCCAATATCCATGAATTTTAAAAATTAGAAAATCGAGACTCATGAAGGCTAATTAATATCTATAGGAACACACTACTAGTTAGTGAGCCTGCAGACATACCACTGTGGCATCTGATCCAGGCAGATCTCAGAAGCTAAGCAGGGTCAGGCCTGGTTAGTACTTGGATGGGAGACTGCCTGGGAACACCGAGTGCTGTAGGCTTGGGAGAAGGACCCGGTAACCCACTCCCAAAAGCAATCAGCCATTGAAAACTCTGTGAATAGCAGAGAAGCACTGACAACGGTGTTTCACCTGTTCTAGGTAGGGTTGCTGTGAGTCGGACACTGACTGGGCGGCACCTAACAACAACTAGTATGTTACTATGTCTCAAGTTTCTGCACCCTCAGTGTTCTTCCCTCCACACACTATTGAGTGGACCATGGTATTGCACCTGCATTAAAGGAAAACTGCCTTGCAGAATGAAACTTAACGAAATGCCTCCCTCTTTAACCACAGATGTACAATTAATTTCTCAGTCCTAGTAAAGCCCCACGCCCCAATTGCTCTGGAGACAGTATTTTAGCCAAGGCCTGTGAGGTGTCACTTCCTCCCACCCCCAGCACTTTCCATGTGGCAAGACAGTAAGACTTATAGCAGACTAAACTGAGAGTGTGTTACCTACTTAAACTGTTTTTCTGACTTAATAAGAATTTTTCATCTACAGCAAGCCATTTTAAAATATTGTCTATACACAAACAGTCACTCTGAATAATAGGTCTGCACACAGTAAATGTCACCTCTCTAAATCACAGGAGACCTCGGCAGCACAGCACAGGAGGCTCCATAACAGTTTAAACTTCAGCCTCCCATTTATTATGGATGTGTTTATAAATCTCAAAGGGCACCCTTCCGCCTCCTAGGAAATCCAAAAACAGTGTCACTGTTTGTCAGGGTGACTTGTCCAGGATGTTGAAATCCTGGCCATCTTTCTTACACCTGGATCCCATTTGGCTCCAAAGTGGGTCAGCCAAGGTTGTTGTCAAAGATGCCATTTTCTCATCTTTAATGACAAGAAAACTCTGTGCCAGAAAAAAATATATGAGACTTCAAAAACTGAGGGTTTTGAGAATGGATGTAGGAGCTTTCGCTTTCTTTTCTTTTTTTTACCCTTTACCTTGAATAAATGATCTTCTCTACTAAAGTACTTTGAGTTTCTCACATGAGGGAAGCAAAAGACAGCTTACACAGCAATGGCATTGAAAAACTCCTTAGCCGCTCCCATCTGTCTTGGTTAGTATGAATACTTTAGCATTAAGTGGGGAAAAGGCAAATCCATCAATAGTTAATAACTGACCTTAAGATGGGAATTCAAAGTTCACCACAATTACACCCAAGTGTCAGCGAACACACATGGGACACTATCAATATATTTGAGTACAAGAGCCTGGGATGGCAAATTTAAATACCATCAGAGAAAGAACTGGGCATTATTTTTAACGAGAAAGTATTGTCACCATGTCCACCAGCCCATACTCAGAGACTCAGAGCCAAAATTCTCAGCTGGGAACAATTGTGGGAAGCAAGCGTAGTGTAAAAGAGCAAGTAAGAATCAAGCTGGAATTCTATCATGTGACCAGATTGTAAACAAAATGTTTCTCAGATTCAAAGGCAGACTGTATTTTATAGGTGGAAATGAGATTAGGTAAAACATTAAATGAAAATGTGTTTGTACAGAGATGCTCAACATGGATTGTCATCAAGTAAAAGCAAATTAAAGTTGCAATGAGTTATCACTACACTAGAATGACTAAAATTAAAAAGATCATCCACAACAAATGCAGATGAACTAGAATTCTCTCACTCATTGCTGATGGGAGTGGAGAATGGTACAGCCACTGTGGAGAACTATCTTTCAATCTTTTAAAAAGTTAAACATACTTATAACTTTTGACCCAACTATTTTATTTCAGGTTGCTTCTCTTAAGGAAATGAAGTATATAGGCCATAAGAAGACTTGTCCAGGAATGTTCATAGTAGCTTTATTCATAATGGTTAAAAAAAATATATTGCCTATTACCTAATTGTCCATCAAACAGAGGAATAATAAATACCACGGAATATTCACACAATGAGGAACTACTCAGCAATATAAAGGGATGAGTCACAACTGCAAGTATATAGATGAATGTCATAGATATCACATTGAATGAAAGAAAAGACACAAAAATGTATGTACTATAATATTCCATTTATATGAGGTTAAAAATAGCCAAAGTAGTCAATGGAAATAGAAATTAGATTCGAAATCAGAATAGAAGTTTCCTCCTGAAGGAAAGATGGAAACAAAGAAAGAGATAGGAGGAAATTTTCTAGAGAGAGAGTGATATTGATTATGTGTGAAATTGATTATGTGGGTATATATACAAGTTACATTTTAGACCTAAGTCCTATTGTTTTGAATGGATACACACACACACATACACACACACACACACACACACACACACACACACACACACACATGAATTTTGCTTCAATAACAAAATAAAAATTGTTTTGTTTAATTGAAATATAATTAACATGCGTATATATGTGTTTACGCAAAGAAATATGAAGCTAATTATCCATCTGGTGTTGACTGTTATAAAACATTAGTACTCATATGGTAGCCCATAGGGCAGAGATCAGCATTACCTGGGTACTTAACAAGAATATAGAGTCTCAGGTCCTCGCCCAGACTTATGAGTCAGAATGTGATATTTAATAAGATGGCCAAAAAATCCATTGTTGTTATTGTTAAGTACCATAGAGTTGGTGTCTGACTCAGAGCAACCCTACACACACCAGGTAAAAACAGTATTGTTACTACTTCACTGCTATTCATAGGGTTTTCAATGGCAGATTGTTCCTTGGGAGTGGGTTGTGGTGTCCTTCTCTCAAGCCTACAGCACCTGGTGTTCCTAGGTAGTCTCCAATCCAAGTATTAACCAAGCCCGATTCTGCTTAGCTTCCAAGAGCTAATGGGATTGGACACCAAAGTAGTATGGCTGTAGGCCCAAAAAATCTAAAAAGCATTGCTTTTTTTAACCTTTATTGATGAGTGCTGGTGGGGTACCGAGTAATAAGGCTTTTGCTGTTTCCATTGTGCAACTATTACATCCCTTTTGGTTACATTCTCATCCACTTACATAATTTATAGAACCCTTTGATTAATATGTAGTAAAACTAGTATACAATTATGGGTGATAGTCCCCTATTTTTTCATGTATTCATAACATTGCATCTTTTAATTTGAAATTATCCTCTCCTCCTCTATCCCTCCACATTTTTATCCTCCCCTTCCCACCTTCTACAACCTTCATAAAAAACATTGCTTTTTGAAGAAAATCACAGCATCAATTCATCCTATTTAAGACAATAATGGCACCTTTTGGGAAAATTACCTCACTTCCATTTCTATCCCAACAAGGTTTCTATTAATCAAAGAGCATTGCCTACTCATCCTTTAGCCAAAATGTGAGCATGTCCATTAGGTAAGCCAACCAGATTCTGTCCCCAGACATTATCTTTGAATGTAGGAGAGCAAATGTTGAAAACTAGCTGGAGTGCATTCATTCAATGGCAGTGGCAGGGGAGGCTGGCATGATTGCTACCGCTATTACCTCCTGTCTCAATCTTGTGTATGTTGGGAGCCTGGTTTTCCATTCCCACTTTGAATTCTGAACTCTCTGAGGACTTTCAATGAGTATATGGCTATGGTTTGAATATACAGACGTCCCCCAAAGTCATGTGCTTTAACATTCGATCCCCAGATGGTGGTGCTGTCCTAGGAGGTGGTGGAACTTGGGAAAGTGGGTCTAGCTTGGAGGAAGTGAGTCACTGGGGGCAGGTTTTTGGAGCTTTTTACTTCAGATCCACAGCCTTGGTGCCTCTCTGTTCCTGGTCTGCCATGCCATTTGGTCATCAACCATAGGCCCTGTCACTGCTAACTACCATGCCTGTCCTGCCACCACTATGGCTTGATGACCTAACTGTGAGCTCCTAATTAATCTGTCTCAATTAATCTCTCCTGTGACCTCCCAATTAATTCCCCCATAAGTTTGTTTGGCTTGGTTTTTCTGATATAGTGTTCACTTTTTGGTTAAGCTAGTCAGGCTTAGATTCTCTTGTTTGCAGTCAAAAATTTTTAACTAATATTCTGTATTGACTCAATCAAAATATTTAATAAATCTATATGTGTTTTTTCATTGCATGACAAAAAGCTCCTTTTCTGTTTTGTTTTTCTAAAACCTAAAGAAAACTAATTTATGGGGAGCCACAGGCCAGTATACCAGAAGTACACTTAACTTGGGATCCATAAACTGGTGGTCAGTAATCATGGTGGTTTGTCCACCTTTTAAAATAGTCTTTCTGAGAAGAATGTGACATTGGTTAGATGTAGGGGAACAAAAGGTAGCATTCTGGCAGAAAACTCACCACTGTATGATAAAAGTCCACAGGTCATTTTGGTACTTTTTATTGCATGCATAGACAGACAGTAAGAATATTTTTGTATTAAAAATATAACGCTTATAAACAAATTTTTTCATACAAATGAGCATTGACAATAAGCCATTTTTAGAATTGAGTGAAATTATTTATAATAAAGTCTATTTTTGCAAATACAGATGATTTCAGAAAACTGACAATTTCTTGAACTTTCTTTCAGTTAAATATGACTCCCCTGTTAACTTTGTGCAAAAAAAAAATGTACCACAAAAATGTCTTTCTTTTCAGTTTTTGTTTATTTTTTCACAGTATTGGGCCTTGAACCTAGGGGGTTGCACATGCTAGTAAGTGCTGTACCATTGAGCTGTAACTCCACCCCCTTTTATTTTTTTTTTCATTTTTAAATAGGGTCTCACTAAATTGTGCAGGCTGCCTCTGGCCTTGAACTGGTGATCCTCCTGCTTCAGCCCGCAGAGTCATGGGATTCTAGGTGTGTGCCATGGCACCTGGCTCTTTTCAGGTTTCATATCAGGCATAAAAGAGGATTGTTTTTAAAGGTGTAAATGAACTTTTACTATGCATTGTGATAGATAGATGAGAGAGAGAGAGAGAGAGAGAGAAAGAGAGAGAGAGAGATGGTAGAATTTGATTCTCAAGGTAGGTTTAAATTGGATAAGTGTCACAACTATGTTTACATCCAGTGTCACATCCAGTGTCACAACTATGGTTACAAAATGAAAATGGATTATTTCTATACACTGGAGAAGCTCTTTTCTAGGATGAAGCAGCATGGTACAGACATATTTTAAATGAAAGAGAATGGGATAACATGGCAGACACTACTAGTTACTGTCCAAAAATCGATTCTTTTTTTCTTCCTTATTAATAGAACTTGTATTTATTCCAAATGTATCCAACCAAAGTACTCTATTTAGCTGGCTCCCTCACAAATGCTGACGTCAATGAGATATAGGCAGAAGTCACTGGGTGGGGATTTCTAAAATGTTCCATAAAAGACTATGTAATTGATTCACTCTTTTGTCTCTGATTCCTATTACTTCATCTGTGCAGAGCATACATGTGATGTCTGCAGCACCTGTTGTCATTTTGAGCAATGGGGAGCCTTTTAAGCTGAAAGTTTTTGAGGGCTACCAAGCCTAAGTACAGATATGAAACTTTATTCTATATGGAACTCTTAGGCACACCTAAATCTAATTCTAAATGAGTCAGGTAGGAAAAAAATAAGTGACTATTTTGACAGATTTACAAATCTTCAGTATATCTTTTTTTCAGATCTCCTGATTTGGGGATTTTACCCTTAGGAATCACAACATTTTAGAACTGAAAGAAACTTTAGTGAACACTAGGAAAAATAATTCATTTAGAAATGGTCAGGACCAAAAGTGTTTTGGATTTGGGATTTTTCTCAGATTTTGGAATATTTGTATATATTTAATGAGATATCTTGGGGATGGGGGCTAAGTTTAAGCATAAAATTCATTTGTGCTTCATATATGCCTTTATACTCATAGCCTGGAAGAAAAATAATGCAGTACTTTTTACCAATTTTGTGCATGAAACAAAGTTTTATGGTGTGGGATTCTCCACTTGTATAATGTCACATAACTACTCAAAACACTTTGAATTTTGGAGATTTTCAGATTTTGCCTTTTCTGATTAGGGATGTCTAACCTGGATTAGCCTGCAGCCACACCACTGTGGCATCCAATCCCATCAGATCTCAGAAGGTAAGCATGATTGGGTCTGGTTAATACTTGGACAGGAGATTGCCTAGGAACACCAGGTGCTGTAGGCTTGGAAGAAGGACCCGGCAACCACTCCCAAAAAACAATCACCCATTGAAAACCCTAGGAATAGCAGAGAAGCATGACAATAGTCTTTCATCTGTTGTACATAGGGTTACTATGAGTGGGACACCAACTTGAAAGCACCTAATAACAACAACAACCTGGATTATAAGCAAGACAAAGCCCAGACGGTTTCAGTGCTTTGCCCTGGACTTACAGAAGGAGTTATTTACCATGTATCCATTATAATCAACATTTGTCAAATGTACATTGTTATGCCTGTCAGTGCCACACTTCCCAGTGTTCAGGACATCCTTCTTCTTTCCCAGATACCTCAATGCCTCCCAAAGCATTGCCTTTTCTTGTTTAGATCTATAAAGAATTGTAGATCTAATATATATTCTAATAATAAAAATACTAGGGAGAGAAGTTTGTCCTTTTAAATTCCACTATATATACATCCCATAATAAATAAATATGGGCTGACAGGAAGTCAATGATCATTTAGATTCTGTCCGTGTGTGTGTGTGTGTGTGTGTGTGTGTGTGTGGTGTGTGTGTGTGTGTGTTTCAGATAGAGATAGTGGTAGTGTGAAAGCCATTTTTTGAGAAAGCATCTCAAACTGCTGCAGGAGAATGATGCCTGACAAGCATTCCTTTTATTGAATAATCCAGTTTACAAATGCTTCCAGACAGACTGAGGGGACTTGACTCGGTTAAAAATATGACAGCCACAGTCAAAGGCAGAAAGTGTGCTCTGAATCAGAAAGGATCTGATGAGGTTTCTCCTCCATGAGCTCAACTATGTGAGCAGCTCCTCTGGTCTCAATATACACCATCCTCCTGTTTAGGAAAAAAGAAAGTGGTCGAATTGCTCCAAGAACTTCACAAGATCTGCTCCTTCTGCCTGACTGAGGAGTTCAGAAGCACTGCAGCCTGGGCACGGGCTGACAGCTAAGAGCAAATCACCAGAGCAGTTGGGGAAATTTCACTTGAGTAGACAACTTGCCTATTGCGTCAATCCTTACAAGGAATATGGGCATGCTGGGGCATTTTTGTCTTAGCAATTACTACTGAGATTCACCATTGCAGGGATCCATGGGGATTCACTGAAAAGGTTAATAGCATCTATCAGATTTAGAGGGTACAACAAGGAAGATGGCACATTCCCCAGTGCAAGGTATAATGTCACCTGTGTGGGCTAAGCAGTCCACATTCATTACCATTCATTGGCCAAATGGCCTGGGTTTTAACCGGGCTTGGAATGTAATCTGTCAACAGCTGAGCATTCCTAGCATGAAAAGTAGCCAGGGAGAGTTGAAAAGGGAAGACAACAGAACAGACACACTCTGCTGTCAGCTGCTGATGGACCTTCTGAGAAAGTGAAAACCAATTAGTGCCTGCAATGAAGGGTTGAGACAGTATAAAGCCAATGTGAAGGTAAACATCCAGCCCATGTAGTGAAGCTCTTAAAGATAACTACATTAAGCCAGGTGCCATGGTGCACACCCATAGTCCCAGAGACTTAGGAGGCTGAGGCAGGAGGATCATGAGTTCGAGGCCAGAAGCAGCCTGTACAACTTAGCAAGACTGTCTTGGAAATTGGGAAAAAAAAAAAAAAAAAAGAGCTGTGGTGCAGCCCAGTGGCAGAGCGTTTGCCTAGCATGTGTGAGGTCCTGAGTTCAACCTCCAGTACTGCAGAAACAAAACAAAACAAAAACACTACATTAACACACCCACAGGCATCCTACTATAGCTCTCTGCAAAGTTGTTGTTTCTCTTCTGCTCATTCTTACACAGTTTTCAAAAAGCTGTTCAGATTTGTGTAAATATGTGACTATAATTGGCTTTCCAATTTCACAGCATATCAAAGGCAGGAAGGGCGGGGGCTCACCAACATTTGAAAGACAATAAGCACATTTGATGCAATGGTCTATGATTCGCCCCAATGTTTTTTAACCCACAATTGGAGAAACAGATGGTTAGATTTTCTAGTAAGCTTAAAACAGAAGCTAAGCTAATACAAAACTGCTCAGCTATCAGACAGGGCAAATCCATTCTGTTGCTTTTTCTTTTCTTTTTTTCTTTTCTTTTCTTTCTTTCTTCTTCTTTTTTTTTTTTAATCACAGCCCATCAGAGGAAGGTTTTAGCTATACACCAAGATATTTACCAGGAAGATTCTTGCAGAAGAGAAGGACATGCTTTGTTGAACCAGATGCACTTTATTTTTTCTGGAACAAAGATTTATGAAAGCAGTATGCTCATATTTCTCCATATACAGTAATTGGAACTCATTATGCTAATTGTATTTCCATTATCACTAATTAACAATCAGAGTGACCTGGCCCACAGTCTAATTTGTCTCTAATCTGTTTTTGTAAAGGGAGTTTTACCCTGTAATTTCAAGGTGATAATTCTATTCAGTGCAACTTTATGAATTGCCGAAGGTAACACTTTTGATACTCAATGTTATTCTCTTACAACTGTTTGGGATGAAACAGGGAAGCAAATGGATATACCTGCATGTGCCCCCTCACTGATGCACTGAATGTATAACCTATGACATCACAGGAGCATCTTTCATGACACTTGACCAGACTGAATTTATGGTCAAAGCAATGGGACAGTTGCCCCTGCTCAAGCTTGAGCTTTCAATGTAAAAAGACAGTACTTAATCTATGAAGCAGTTGACATTTGCTGTCATCAAGAAGGAAAATGAGTATTTCTAGTACCTTCTAATGATTAGTTAGCACCTTACAAATATTTTCATATGACAAATCTCTTGTAAAAGAGAAATGACAGGCTTGGATTATGAAAAAACTTGCTTCTCATAAAAATGAGGTATCAAAAAGAGAGATGAGACATATCCATAGCATTCACTCTCTGAGTATATGTTTATTATTTGATGTACAAATTTATAACAGTGGGAGGTATGGAGAGGACATAGATTTGGAGCCCAGGTTATGAGTTTAAATCCACTTTTGGTACTTAAAAGAAAGCACTGCTCTCTCTGAATTTTGTTTCTTTGTCTTTACAATTGATATAATGCATTTTATGTAATCACTAGTACAGCATGCAATAGTAGTGAAGAATGATGGCTTAGGAATAAGACCTGAGTTTCCTCACATATATATTCCAATAGCCTTAATAATAATTCACCTGCAGCCATATCATTGTGGCACGTGATCTTGTCAGATCTCAGAAGCTAAGCAGGGTCTGGGCCTCGTTAGTACTTGGATGGGAGACTGCCTGGGAACACCAGGTACTGTAGGCTTGGGAGAAGGACCTGGCAACCTACTCCTGAAACAATCAGCCATTGAAAACCCTATGAATAGCAGAGAAGCACTAACAATAGTGTTGTAAGTAGGGTCACTATGAGTGGGACACTGACTCTAAGGCACCTAACAACAACAAACAATAATAGTTCATTCTTCACAGAGCTGTGTTGAGACAAAGTAAGAAAGAATTAGTGCCTGATATGGGAGCAGGTCCTGAAGAAGTGCTTGGTAAACATGAAAATATGCTAGGTGGATGAGAGCATCACTAAGTGGCAATGTGTTTCATTCTGAGGACTGAAAGTAAACATTATCACCCTCACCAACTGTGAAGAAAGACTTCTCCTGGGAAGGACAGAGAATAATGCTGGGAGAGAGGGGGAAAGGAGAGAGCACTATACTAACTGCATATAAGAAATTAATTTTAGAAAAGATGCTTCTAATTATCCTAACGAACTTTGGCCATGTCACATGGCAGCTTCTGATCCTCCATCTCGGACACTGACTTCTAATGGGAGCACTCCATCCATCCCTGATGGCCTCTGCTCCTGGGCCCCTCAAGATCCAGCCTGTAGTCTGATTGGTCTGGTTTCCCTTTGCCTGTCTTTCAGAATGCTTCTACAGTCAGCAACTTTCGAGTCAAGAAACCCTTCTGTATAATTATACCCCACCTCACGCCATTCTCTCCTAACGCTAGAGAACCAGTGGAATCGCCATGCCTGTTCTTTTACAGTTTTTACAGACTGCTCAGTTTCCATCTTCTCAGGGAGCCCTGTTTCTAGCTTGGCCCCTTCTGCTTTGACAGGCAGATTTTTCTGAAGCTCTTCAAGTCAGATAAAATTGTAGCTGTAAAGCATACACTGGTCTCTTTCTCACACACACAAAGGTTATTTGGTTTTCCTTGCCCGTAGCATAAATCACAGAGTATCACCTAATCAACAAAATAATCTTAATCAATGCTTCACCGTCTGGCTTTCTATAACAATTCTAACTCCCTGTTGATGTTTTCCATCTTCCCTTCTGTTAGACCAGATGGTGCATGTTCTAGCCTCTTTATTATCTTTTTCTGACCATGGTACTCTGTCCAAAGATCCTTGTAGAAAACCCCCCATGCTGTCAGCAGCCACGGCCCTGTCCTGCCTGTTATATATATCATACTGGTTCAGTCAGCCTTAGCCAAAGACTATCCTTATCTAAACCTGAGTTTTCTTCCAAAGTCATTTCCTGCCTATTCCACAATTATTTGATAACACCACTTGGGTCCTCACATATATATGTGATTTTTCTTTTCCAGGTAGATGCAGAGTCCAACTGGATATGACATGATGCTTTCTCACAAGAAGAGTTTGAAGTCATTATCCACCAGAGACCAAAATGTCTCATTTCCTATTGTGCCAACAGAGGAAAAGGGGTCTTTATCCCTCAGTGCTAAAGGTAGATCATTATATTTTTCTCACAGTAAACATCACAGCTTAATTATATTAACTTTCCTAGATAACTGTCTTCCATTTGTTTTTCTGTATGAATCACAATGCACATTCTTTAAAAATCTTAAAATAACTGACATCTGAACATCCATGACACAGTAGTTTGAAAAAATGATCATTAGACAATTAAACTTATAGATCACTTAAAAAGTAATCATCAAACCTGTCATTTTCCTGCTCTGTGTATGTGTGAGCATATATATGTATTTAAAACTATCAGCACCAAATTTATTCCCAGATAGCAATATTCTCTCTAAAGAAATCATTTTTAAATACTCATATCTACAAACAAGCTGGTGCTCTGGGTTTTATTCTGTTCTTCCCCCAAACACAAGTTCATGTAATACACTGAGTTGGATATATAACAAATATACAGAGTTGAAAGAAAGCATTGGTATCTAAATTCCAAAGAATACACATCAGTCACTGTGTGGATAGGTATGCTAACTTGGCACCATTTTTCTGTGGTATCTGACAACTGAAAATCACAGCACAGACAGATTTTATCAGAAAGGATTTTCAATTTGTTGTTTAAGAAGATAGATCTGCAGGTATCCTCTTTATCCCTGATGACTATGAAATGTAAGTAATCTTGTTATAATGATGTATCATGGAAATTTTATCTCTGGATGAGGTAGATTTCCTTTTAGGCATTCTCTTTTTCTTTCTTTTTCTTTCTGCTTCTTTCTTTCAGTTTGGCCATCAAGCACAATATATGTTTCTGTTTTCCTGTTAAAATGGAGTCCAGTAAATACAAAGCTTTGCTTGTTGTTGACCCTCTTACTTTAGCCATATTGTCTTACCAGAAGTGTATCTCATATATCCAATCTGACATGTAAAGGATTTTCTAAAGCATGCATAATCCATGTTTGAAAATTAAAGCATCTTCTAAACCACAAACAAGAGGTATAGTCATTAGGCTGTGGCTAAAGCCTCTTATTTGCTACTTATCAGCATGTCTATAACTGTTTGCTTAAGAAAAATAAACCATGGTTTATTGCCTTTTTAAAATTTCTTTCATTTTTATTTTTTTATTATTTTCTGTTGCAGAAATTTAGGCCAATACTATAGAATGAAAATTTTATCCCAAGTACTATATCAATAGAGACTAAGATGTTTAACTTCTGCCTGGTGCCTTAGGAAAGTCTTTACATAATTCTTACTTTACTGGTGTGGTTTCCAGGATTTAGAAGAGTTTTAGCTCCTCCTGTTCTATTCAAGAAGAGGAATGGGAATGTTCCATTCTGTAGTTGCTGGTCGTATTACTGTTCCCATTTGCAGGCTATCCAGTGCATGTTGGGGGCAGCCAAAAGGTCTCAGAATCATTTCTCTATAAAACCATTTCCTTGCTGATAAGGCTTCCCATAAGCATGGCTGAGGAAAATGGGTCAGACTAGATTTCTAAGACTATTTAAAGAAACATCTTCCAGATTGAGCAATATTCTCCAGGCTTTAATAAAACATTTAAAGTGTTTATGCTTTCCTCCAATCATGTAAGAGAATATTCCATCAGATTTCTCCCTTCTCTCTCACTCTCCCCAATATCTTCATATGGCTTTTATCCTGTAGGAACTGGATTGTCTCCCATAATTATAGTATAAATGTCTTCAAGGAGTGTGGATTGTCTTTTATTTTCTCCACAGCACAAAGCATGATTCGATAGGCTCTCTTTCTCAAATTATTATTTTTTATACTTCTCTCAGTGCTGTTCTTATTCACATAGAATAAGAACTCAATTAATTGAGCCAAGACTTTTTTTTTTATATATACAGTCTCCATGTTGTTTCTATAATTCTGGGTCTTTCCCATTTTTTATCATTTCCTTCTTACCTTCGATAGAGAGCAAAACTAAGATAAGTAGTTTAGCCAGAACCTCCATGTTTGCAAATCATGCTGTGGGTCCTCATGTTCTGTTTAATACATTCTTTTGGAATCTTGCTTCTTGAGAAGATTTCATCTCTTCTCTATTTGTGAAACTGAGCTTCCAAATCTGAAAGAAGGATGGATGTTGGGGTCCTCAATGGAAAACTCATGAAATGGTGTGTGGTGTGTTTCTGACCTGAATGGTAGAATCAGTCCATTCAACTTCATTAGTTAGTGCTAACTCATTCGCACTTAATCAATATACGTATTCATTTCATGCTTTCATTCATTTATCCATTCACTAATTTAATATTTATGAAATAAATCTCTACGTGATAATCCTTTTGTAAGCTCTTTATGACATGTAGCTGTTGTTGTTATTAGTCAGGTCCGACCCATAGCAACTTTATATACAACAGAACAAAACACCACCCAACACTGTGCCATGCCCAGCACTAGGTCAGGGTTTCTGTGTTATTCATATGATTTTTGTTGGCTGGTGGTTTTGGGAGTGGGCTACCAGGTCCTTTTCCCATTTTTGTGGTGCTGGTGATCAAACCCAAGGACTCAGAGCACACAGAGCAAGCACTCTACCAACTTAGCTAAATTCCAGGCCCCTTAGGACATGAGATGATGAAAATAACATTTAGTGGCCCCAAGGGACCCAGGTGAAGAGACCATGCCTAAATTAACAAGCATAAGTTTGAGCCAACAGGGACTTTGTCAGTCTTAATAAATAGTTGTCACAAGGCCTTGAACTGCCTAGCACATGAAAGGCTATCAAGAAACATTTGTTGAATAAACCAATGACTAATAGGCTTAAGCTTGGCAGACATTTAGTTGATCTTTATTCTGTTACTCCTCCAGCACCTAGAGCAGCACCTACTTCATAAAAGGAATTGAATAAATATTTAGCCTTAACAGTGGGACTGGCAGTTGTCTGATGGATCATGGTGATGACAATGATAATAAAATATATTCTCACTTACTGTGTTCCAGTACTTGGCTGGAAAAGAAAATCACTTAACACCCATACCAATCCTAAATTGTAGAAATTGTTATTATCAGCCAGGCGCAGTGGCACACACCTGTAATCCCAGCAACTCAGGAAGTGAAGGCAGGAGGATCACAAATTCGAAACCAGAGGCAGTCTGCGTAATTTAGCAAGACCCTGTCTCACAAAAAGTAAAAAAAAAAAAAAAAGGGCTGAGGGGCTCAGTGGTCTAGCACTTGCACAGTATGCAAGTGCAGGGTCCCTGGGTTCAACCCCCCCAGTACTGCCAAAAAAAAAAAATAAATAAAAAGAAAGAAAGAAAAGAAAAGAAAAAGAAAAAGAAAAGAAAGAAAGAAATTCTTACTATCCCCGTTTTCAGATAAGGAAGTTAAGAAAATCATATCAGCCATGTAGATAATATTTGTAGGGCTGAGGTTTGAAAGCAAATGGTTTTCTTCAAGAGTACACCATCTTAAACCATTTATTTTCTTGCCCAATATACGTTTGTTCAATTGATATGGATTTAACTGTAGCTAGGCTTCTGAGTCTTGAATGACAGTTTAAATGATTTGAATGTTATCCTCTATTTTCCCTTACTATTATAGATTGTGTTACTTATATTTCTCTAGTGCTTAATAGTCTTAACACATACTACTAATGGAATCCTCACTTCTGGAATGTTTTTGAGAAGGATGATTCCATCAATGGTTTATGAAAAATATCAATGATATAAAAAGTTAAAAAATAAGAAAGCAAGTAGGATCTGGGAGGAATATCTTAGTAATGGGGTCTTCTCTGAGCCAGAGTGATGATTGTAGGAGCAGAAATAACATGCTCATTGACAGACAAAGACGGCTTAGCTCTGGAGTATAAAGGAGAGAATGACGAAGCCACTGATTTCACCATGGCTGAATACAGGACTAGAGGTGCCATTGACTGAAAAAAAAAAAAAAGTCCTACATCATAGAGTTTGTTTGACATAAAGGATGAATACGGTTATAAACATGTTGGCTTGAAAGCAGGAGTCAGCAAAATATTACCCACGGATCAGGTCAAGTCTACCACCTACTTATATAGATACAGTTTTACTGAAACAGAGCCATACCCACTAGTTTGCATATTCACTGTGGCATCTTTCCAACTGCAATGGTTTTGCTCTGTAGTATGTTTATACCATGTGATCTGCAAGCCTCCAATATTATCTGCATGCAAAAGTAATGATTAAATTCTAATAACCTGTTCCAAATGCTACTGTGCATGTCCTCTATCTGTTCAAAAGATCCCAAGTATGTTCTAAATGTTCAATTAATTAATCAATGCTGCTGACCTCTGAAACTGAGATAGACACGCTTTCAGAACAAATCCCCGATACGTAAATTATGCAGATAGCAACATAACCTAGGCAAAGTCCCAAAGCATCCAGCTATAATTGAATCAATTTAGTTCATTACAACTCAAAAATATTTACTTGACACTGTTCTAGGGCTAAATGGGCAGTGATAAAATGAATGCCAGCAAAAATGGTCATTGGATGAGTGAGATAAAGTAGTAATTTTAACCTCTCTGAGATGTTGCAGTGACCAGACACAAGGAATTCCACCATAGAGTGCCATTTTCCATCTGCATGTGCTCAGCTTTCTTCTCCTCATCCCTATTTATCTCCCCTCTACAGCCATCGTGCTGTCCCTCCTCCTCTGTTGAATGAAACAGAGTGGAAAAAGTACCTATGTGGGAGGCCAGTGTCTCACGTTTTGGCTCTCTTTTATCACTTCCTGGATGACCCTAATTGTTAAATCATTTAGCTCTCCTGACATTAGTCATTATTTTGTCCTAAACAGTGATAACTTCCTACAAGTTGAAGGGCAGGAAGAGGCCAAGATCATCTTCCAAGTTCATTTCCAGGTCTAAGATCTCTGTTTTTAAAACTCTAGTCTCATTTGTACACCTCATTGCTCTGGCTCCTTTTGAAAAGTTAGATGTACACAAATATCTTTTTCAGTGGGCTGACTGGGTGCCCAGAAATTATGTCAATCTGGACCCTCAGAATGTAATTTTATTTGGAATAAAAGTCATTGCAGGTAGAACTAAACTAAGGATCTTAAGAGGATATCACCCAAGGTTAGGGTGGACTGAATCCAATAATGAGTGACCTGATAAGAGACAACAAAGAAGACTTGGGGAAGAAGGCAGTTTGAAGATGGAGGTAGAGGGTAGAGTGATGAGCCTATTAGCCAAGGAACATAAAGGATTGTTACGAGTCAACAAAAGCCGATTAGTGAGGCAAGGAATAGAGTCTCCCTCAGAACCTCTGAAAAAAACCCAACTTTGTCAACATCTTAATTTGCGACTTCTGGCTTCCAGGACAATGAAAGAATAAATTTCTTTCATTTTAAGCCACCAAGTTTGGGGTAATTTGTTACAACATCCTTAGGAAATCAATACACCTATTAAATAATTTCTAATTGTGCCTCTAAAAGCAGAGCATTGCTACCTGTTTTATTTTGTTCCCTGCCTTACAGACTGCTGTAATGTTTTTGGAAAAATTATAATGCGATTCTTTGCTAAGTAATAAGTCATAGGCCTTGAGGACACACAATTTCCCCCCAAAGTTGTTTTTTATTATTATTATTATTATTATTATTATTATTATTATTATTATTATATGTGAGTTCTGCATCTGTTAAAAAATACATTTTATTAGCTGAAAATATTCTTTTGAAAATATGTCCCAAAGCTTCTTTCATAAGCTTTTAGATCTACCTGCTAAGAAATTAGCTGTTTGTCAAAATCTCATTCTATTATATTTAATGTACACTTGCTTTTCAGTATGGACAATTAATCCTATCTGTTTTGGCTCTGGACTCCCAGATCTCATGACTCATGTATGCAAATAATTTTTCCCTTGGAATTAGAGTTTTTAAAAATAAGCTGTCTTCCTTTTTGAAAGGTGGCTGAATCACTGCCTTTATTCTGAAATGACAAATGCCTAGCATTTATGGATGTTCATTTACATTTTTACTGGTGAGATTTCATTGAGTATGGAATGGATTGTTAAATGTCACTATTGTGCTTTACTCCCAAAGTAACTACATGCTATATGCTTAGGAAAATATCATATAATTATAAAGTAATTCTAGGTTCTAGTAGATTACTTAGTAATTATACTTAACTTACTGTAGTTCTAATAGTGATTACTATGAAAGCTCATTATAAAAGGCAAAAATAGTCACATATATATTTTTAATTATATCTGCCACAATAGAAGCTAATGTTAACTGAAATGATTCATAGTTAATAAGGTAACTCAGTTAACAGAATATGCTAGTAGTGATAACCAATCTTCAAAGTATCAAATCGATAACCAGAAAACTTAAAGCAGAGTTCAGCCAATTCTGTTTCGTTTTTTTACTTGGGAAATGTTTCTCACATTCTTTTTCTATAAATTTATTCATCTTTATTTCTCCAGCATTTAATGTTGGCATCTGGATGTATGCCATATATGTGTACTAAATAAATTATTTAAATTAATATTTATCAAGAGCCATCTAAAATTAGATGATGTAACCCATCTAAAATTATTCATGAATGATTTGTGAATTATAAAATGGTACTTTTAATATTTGGAGTCATTACCCTTTCTCAGTAAAATGTATGTAAATATAACATTATGCAACATATTCAAGTGGTTCAAGGATGCCCACAAGCCATCATGGAGATCAAATTAGGAACAGTGATGCTATGTCTGGCTATTTCACTTAACATAGAATCTTCTATATTCTTTCATGACAGGATTTCATTCTTTTTTACGACTGAGTTGTATTCCATTCTGTTCACCCCATATTTTCTTTATCCATTTGTCTGTTAATGGATATCTTAACAATATAATGCAATATTTATTTCAAAATAACTAGAAGAGGGGATTTTAAATGTTCTCACCACAAAGAAATGACTAATGTTTGAAGTTCTGGAGATGCTAAGTATCCTGTTTGATCATTACACCTTGCATACATATATCGAAAAAATTGTTCTTTATGCCATATGTGTGTATAATTATGTATCAGTTAAAAATGAAATAAAATTTTAAAAGAGAGACAGCAGTGACTTTGGAGAAGAGTAGCCTTTTATGAACCTTATTAACAACCACCAGATGCTTGGAACTGGAGACATTTCTGAGGGAATTAATGACAGATTGTTTTCTGTATTTTTCCCTTCTCTGCTGCTTAAAAAAAAATCTAGAAAATTAAGTCATGACTTCATTTATAATTTATTTTATATCACCTTCACTTTTAAGTTATCCAATATGAAAAATTATATAAAGTATACCCCTTTGATAGGTGATAATAAACACATATTTCCAAACATAAATATATATCCCACTGAAAAGACTGTGAGATGTAAAATGTATGGTTCACATGAGATATTTGGCTCTGTTGCTGAAATCTTGCTCTTCATACATTCCTAACCACAGGAACTTTAAAATGTCAGTAGTGGTAAGCCATCACCCAAACTGATGGGTGCGTGCAAGTGGTTGAGGCATGCAGGATTCTGGTTCAGAGACTGAGTGAATGTAGAGAATGTATAGACAGAGGCTCTGCCCTTGGAGACCTTGAGTTAAAGCAGTGCAGAAATATCATCCACTTTTTATCCCTCTTCTTTGTTTCAATGTAGACACTAATAATTTGAATAAGGACAACAATAAAATGATTTGAAAGTCCAATTCAGATCAGAGTTACAATTGCCTAAGAGAAAATCTTCATAAGGTAGGATATTGATTCAGAAGACCTGAAATAGATTATGCTTTCGAATTTCACCAGGGATCCAAATACCTGGGACCTCAAAACATCTTTTACAACTTTACCTCCACATCTTTGCACAACTGAACTTAGTCTCAACGTGAGTTCTGAGAGAGTTAACCTAGATCAGAACACACCTGCCATGTTATTCATTGTATCAACAGGGGATTTGTCCTCAGTCTCCATTCCTCAGCTGTATAGCACACTTCCTGCATCTTTCCTAATCTACATAATCACTTGTCAAGATGAGTGATTTCCATCGACTTGTCAAAGTTGCTTTTTTTTAACATTACCTGTGAAATTGGTTTAATGTATTTTAACTGACATACTTTTCTATGCAACTGGATACCATGCATGGATATATTTGATAGTCATTTCTCCCTTCCGCGTCCTCCTGCCAACTCCCTAAAGAGCTCAGTGCTCATGAAATGAACTGAATTTCCCTGGTGAATTAAACTCATTGCATTCTTGTCTCCCGTCAGGTGATACTTGGATACATGGATATATAAACTCAAACTCTTTCTCATATCTTTGAAAACTGTTCTGAGGAAGGAAGAGAAGTCTGTTACCATTGATGGGCATGCTGCTTAAGATATCTCTTCATCCCAAAGTAAAACAGTTTGTAAAGTTTTCCAGCATACACGCACGTTAAAGAAAATAATTAATGTAAGTAAATTCTCTTAAAAATGTTTATAGCCATCTATTGACCCAGTGTTGAGTCATTAGTCTCTGAGCTTAAAAGTCAAACCCATAGGTATTTTCTCAGCATTTCACAATGGGAGAGATTTGTTGTTGTTGTTGTTGTTAGGTGCCATCTAGTCAAGTCCAACTCAGAACAACCCTCCTCGGGTTTTCAATGGCTAATTGCTTTGGAATTGTGTAGAGTGGACTGCCACATCCTTCTCCCATTTTTGAGGTGCTACAGATTGAACTTGTTGTTCTTGTTGTTAGGTGCCATCGAGTCGGTATCCGACTCATAGCGACCCTCATAGGGTTTTCAATGGCAGACTGTTTCGGGATTGCCTTGGGAGTGGATTGCCATGTCCTTCTCCCATTTTTGCAGTGCTGGGAATTGAACTCTGGACCTCAGAGACTGCAATGCAGCGCTCTACCAACTGAGCTAAATCCCAGCCCACAGATTGAATTTAGGTCCTCAGAAAGTGCAGAGCAGCGCTTTACCAACTGAACTAAACTCAAACCCCAGTGAGAGATTTATGTGTTACTATCATAGACTCTTGGGGCTGGCATTTAGCTCAGTTGGTAGAGTGCCACTCTGCACTCTTTGAGGCCCTGGGTTCTACCCTCAGCACCACAAAAACGGGAGAAGGGCCTGGCAACCCACTCTTGAAACAATCCCCAATCAGCCGGTGAAACTCTTATGAATAGCAGAAAAGCACTGACATAATGCCCGGCATGTCGCAATGTTGGAGACTGTTTCTTTCGGTTGTAGATAGGGTTGGTATGAGTTGGACCCAATTTAACAGTACCTAACAACAACATCATAGACTTTTAGAATTGGAAATGTAGATCAAGTTCACATACATTTTTCTTCCTTCTCATTTTGTAAGTCTTAAAGGTATTTTTTTCTGTTTTCATCCTAGTTTCATATTCTGATATACTCAAAAGAAATTCCTAAGGACTTAAAGAAAACATGCAGAATTGTTCAAATGTTAATTTTTTAGAAAAGTAAAATATTCAGGGAAAAGAGGCACCAAGTAGGAGAAACCACTCCTCACTAGCCCCTCTACCAAAATATAAGGAATGTCTCTGTCCAGAGCTAGGCTTTCCGTGTCCGTGATTTATGGTGCCAGGAATTTAAGAAAAAAATCTAGGAAAATTATGCAAGTAGTTCCTCCCATTTTGCTGGATAAAATCCAAATGGGGGGGGGTGGAGATTACTAGATGCTTACAGTATTTTCTAAAAATGAGCCCAAGAAGCTATACTTGATTTCCAGGTAAAAGAAAAGAAATCTCTGTTTTACTTTCCAAACCATTATCAAGTTAAAGTGAACACTTCATTTAAAAAATTCTTTGACTATTGACTCAATACTTATGACTAAAACCATTTATAGGATGATCGACATTTTCTGAATTCAATCATTTAATAAATGTTCATTCTTCCTTAGCTGGTATCAGGCACAGTTCTGATCATTGAACATAGAGTAGGGGGCATCTACAGTAGAGTTTAAGGAAAAAAAAAAAAAACATGAAAATGACCCAGTAGCCAAACTGGCTCTCTGAAAATCCAATGGTTGTGGTTTCCAAGGTCAAAGATGGCTATTTCTTGGGACATTTTTGTCTGCCTTTACAATTCTTGTATACGTGGAGATTTGTAGCTTACTTAGATAAAATGATTACTTTACATGTCTTCCTTCATCTGAGAAAGTCTGCACCAATCTGCACATTGGAAATTCTGTCTTAATCTTTAACTTTAAATAAGATACTTGCACATTGTTCAAAAAATTTAAGTGTTTAATGAGTAAAATGTTTCCCTTCCACTAAATCTACTCAATCCCTCCTCAATCACTCAAAGCACACATCTTCCTCCACTATTACTGTATATCTTTTAGAGTTTCTTGAAAGTATACAAATGAATACAAATATATTTGTAAATTTCTCTCTCTCTCTCTCTCTCTCTCTCTCTCTCTCTCTCTCTCTCTCTCTCTCTTTCTCCTTTCAAGTGCTGTACCACTGAGCTGCACTCCCAGCCCATTTTTTTTTTACTTTTTGAGACAGTGTCTTGCTAAATTACGCAGACTGCCTCTGGTCTCGAAATTTTGATCCTCCTACCTTTGCCTCTCAAGTTGCTGAGATTAGAGGCATGAGCCACCATGCCCAGTCCTATTAAAAATTCTAACACCGGAAAAATGAGGACGATAGAGTAGAAGCAGTCTCTCTTATAACACTCCAAGTGAAAATCCCAGAATAGCAAAGGAGAAACTGAATCCCCAGGAGAAAAAGAAAGAAAGAATGCAACAGAAGATACAATCCAACAGAGAATAATAAAGGTGTTAACAAAACCAAATTCATGTAGCAATAGAAACTTTGGAACAGAAAGAATAAAATGTGTACAGACGTTCTGCCCTAAACCCAGCAGGAGAAAGGGAAGATCCATCCTCCTACAATAGGTGAGAATTTTACCTGGACAAAAGGAACCCCAGAGCTCTTACAAGCTTTAAATCCAGCTTGGAGTTCCATGTTAGCAGCAACTTCCCAAGAGGGAAAGGTCAGTGTTAGAGAAAACATCCACTTTAACACTTTTTCAAGTGTGGAACGACTCAAGTACTAACTAGGACCCACCCTGCTTAGGACTAAATCAGATGCCACAGTGGTATGGCTGCAGGCCCCATACTGACAGAGGATAGTAAGGGAAATGGGATGTAGGGTATCTAAGAACTCTGTGGACTAACTTCAGAACTTTTCTGTAAATCTAAAGCTATGATAAATTAGAGAGAGCTTTTTTAAAAGAAAAAAAGAGAGAAAATTAAAAGAAATACCAAATTCAGAAAAAATGCCTACAATTTATATGATCATATATATGACTATATTTCCTAATTTTAAGAGCTCTTAAAAAGTAAGAGAATGTTCACATATCTAAAAGGAAAACAAGAAAAGTTTATAAGTAAGACAGAAAGTTCATTAACAGATAAACACAAATATCTCTTAAACATGTAAAGAGAAGTTTAATTTCTCTTAGAAAAAGAGATGTGCATTAAAGATGACTTTGTCATCTTTTTACCTACCAGGACGACCAAAATCTAAAGTCTGCCAACATACTCTAGTATTCATGGCATCAAGATGGTATGAATGTGAACTGCTATAACTGTATGGAGGATATAGCTTTTTAATCCATATCAAGATTATAAATGAATGTATCTATTGATCCAGCTATTTCAATTATAGTATTCTGTATTACAGATATAGTACATCCAGAAGAAATGACCTAAGTCTATGTTCATTCATTTCAATGGTGTTTTGAATAGTGAGAAGATAGAAAATATATAAAAATCTATTGGGGCTGGACACGTATTATTTAAGATGCATCCACATAATTGCATACTAGCCAGCTTTGATAAGGAAAGAAGGAATTCTCTACATACCAACATAAGAAGATTCCAAGACTTATTATTAAGTAAACATAATGGGGGCTGGGGTTTAGCTCAGGAGGTAGAACGTTGCTCCATGCTTTCTGAGGACCCACGTTCAAACCCTGGCACACAAATTTCCACAGCACTTAACAACAGCAAACGATACTATGTGTAAGTGGTATTGTCTTTGGCTGAAAGCAAAAAAAAAAAAAAAAAAAAGAATTTTTAATAGGGATTCCATTGGCTCTATAGATCACTTTGGGAAATATTTCCATCATAACAATATTAAGTTTTCCAATCCACGAATGTAGGATATATCTATTTATTTATGTCTTCTTTAATTTCATACATTAATGTTTTGTGGGTTTTAGTATACAAGTCTTTTATCTCCTTGGTTAAAATTTTCTTCATTTTCCCCCCACAAACCATTTTCTTTATATATTACATAATCTAAACTATCAGTATCTTACATGGTTGTATATTTTAAGTCATAGTTAAAAATACATCTTCTATTATAAAATTATTAAAACTTTTACTGTGTTTCTTCCTAGAATTTTATGGATTTATTTGTTGCTTTTGTTAGGCTCCATTGAGTCAAATCCAACTCATAACAACTCTATGTACAACAGAAAGAAGTACTACCCAACACTATGCTACACACAAGATCATTTTATGTTTGAGCCCCATTGTTGCAGTTACTTTGTTTCTTCTCATTTGGAGTCATACTACATCAGCAAAAGGTTGTTCCAGGGGCTCTACTCCATTCTCATAATTAAGGTCAAACTCTATTTTGAGGAGGCAACTCTTCCCCAGTCATTTCTTGAATGCCTTCCAGCATAGGAGGCATTTTCCAGCACTAAATTTGACAGTAATTCTCTGCTATTCATCAAGTTCTCAATGGCTAATTGTTTCAGGAGTGAGCTGTCAGGTCCTTCTCCCTACTCTGTCTTAGCCTGGAAGCTCAGCTGAAACCTGTCCATCATGGGTGGCCCTGCTGCTATCTGAGATACCAGTGGCATAGTCACTTTATCATGTTGCTGGGGCTTGCATGTTGCTGTGATACTGAAGGCTATAGCTTCATTATTGTAATCTAACTCTTCAATCTATTTGAATTCAGCCTGGTGTAAACTGTGAGGTATAAATCCAAATTATTTTATCTATTTGGCTTTTCAAGTGCTCTAATATCATGTGTTGGGCTGGGATTAAGCTCAGTTGGTAGAGCGCTGCTCTGCAATCTCTGAGGTCCAGAGTTCGATTCCAAGCACTGCAAAATGGGAGAAGGACATGGCAACCCACTCCCAAGGCAATCCTGAAACAGTCAGCCATTGAAAACCCTATGAGGGTCGCTATAAGTCGGACTCCACTCGACGGCACCTAACAACAAGAACAACAATATCATGTGTTATGTAGTCATTTTCCTCACTGATTAAAGATGTTATTTTAATCGTATATTAAATTCCATGTATGTTTGAAATTTCTATTTAGGTCATTTGTTTGTCTATTCATACTCCAACCCCAAAATATCTTGATTTTCAGGTCTTTAGAATATGCTTTACATCTGGTAAAACTAGTTTTTCCTTCACTTTTTAAAATGGCACAGTTTTAATTGTTATTCTTGTTCATCCATATATATATATATATATATATATATATATATATATATATATGCACATACATATATGTATTTGTTGTTAGGTGCCATTGAATCGGTGTCTGACTCATAGTGACCCTAAGTACAACAGGCGAAACACTATTGTCAGTGCTTCTCTGCTATTCATAGAGTTTTCAATGGTGGATTGATTTTTAAGAGTGGGTTGCCAGGTCCTTCTCCATATATATATATATATATATATATATATATATATATATATGTATGTATGTGTGTATATATATGTATGTATATGTATGTATGTATATATATGTGTGTGTGTGTGTGTGTATATATATGTTGTTAGGTGCTGTTAAGTCAGTGTCTGACTCATAGCGACCCTACATACAACTGGCGAAACACTATTGTCAGTACTTCTCTGCTACTCATAGGGTTTTCAGTGGCAGATTGTACATACACATGTGCGTATACACATACACACATACATATATACATACACATACATATACATATATATATATTAGAATCAGATTGTCAAGTTTAAAAAATCTTATTTTACTTTTACTGAGATCATATTAAATCTAAAAATTTAGATAAAATTTACATCTCTATGACGCTGATTTTTTCTATCCAAGAATATGCCACGCTTTTTTGTTCAGTTCTTCTACTGAGGCTGTTTGTAATGCCTAAAATATTTCTTCATCTAGTACTGACTCATTTGTTGTTCTGTTTATTCTTTGGCATGTTGGCTTATTTATTACTCTTATAAATGAGGTAATTTCTTTCATGACATCTTGGAATAAATATTTCTGTGAAATTAGTCTAATTCATGAGAGCTACAATGAGTATCTATTCTCAAGAAAGAATAGGTAAATAAATTTTATCTGTACTCACTTTTTCTATAATTACATACCCTAAATTATAATTTCTTAATGTTGATATAAAATCTACCTTTTATTATAATTATAATTTGTGTTCTAGTTTTTATTTAATAAATGATGGCATTGAATTAGGAATGTTCTTTACTATATCAATGTTGCATATTATTTAAATTTAGCATTAATGTATATATCTAATTTGTGAACACACAAATATACATATGGGAATATACATACACGATATATGTGCACATATACACATAAAACACACACAAATACTTTTGGTGTAAAAATATCTTTGATGTAATGTTTCCTTATCTTGGTCATACAGGCTGATAATATGTCACTTCAATATTACATCTGTGAAGCAAGAAGTGTATTTGAATAATTTTGAAGCCTGAAACATGAGGACTCTCCTCAGTGGTATATTTCAACACCAATTGTCTTTTATTGGTACATCAGTTCATAGTATAAACTAAATACTTCCTGACTCTCAAAGAAATGGCTGGTTTGTATCATTCATCCCTGTAGTCTTCATGACAGATTTTATTTATTCTCCCTCTGAGCAATGTCAGCTTCACTTTGTATTCTTGAAAATAAGTGGAGACTTTCCTAAACAACCAGGAAATAGGCAAAGTAATTCTCAGCACTTACACTACAGAAAAGATTTGCTTGCTATGTTTGGTCTTACACAAAATTTGGAACAAAAGAATCCAGCATGGCTATACAATAATGACAGATTTTATTTATTTACTTACATGCTTATTTGTATTCACTGAACTAGCTCAGAAGTGGTAAAAGTTCACTTTATGTAGATATTCCTGGAAGAAATAAACAAATTGAAAAGTTAAACAAATCATGCCTAACATAGATTAGCACATATCTATATATATATAGAGAGAGATATAGATATAGATATATATATATATATTTGGTAGAAAACTAAATTAATTAATTATTCAATAAAAAGATTCACTTTCAAAATTTGTGTTCAGTATCTCAATTTTGCCTTTCTCAGAAAAATGAGATGTTTTTATATAATTCTGCTAATAAAATCTGAGAGGACAGTAACTTTGCCATCAACCAACATTAACCTTTAAAATCTCTGCATATCACCCTTTCTCTGCCTTTTGTTTGTCCAGTATGATATATGTTACTCCCATTTGACTGAACTTTCTTTAATGTGATGTATGCTACAATATTCAAAGAAAAACTCTCAGATTCCAGAAGAGGTGGAAGTAGTAGCCTGATGGAAGTATAAGGCAGAACTGAAGGAAAATGCAACCAAGAAATATTTGAAATGGTGGTTTGAATCAACGTGATAGTAGCTAAAGAATAGTTTCCAACTGTCACTAATTGTAGGAGTATTGCATAGCTCAAGATTGTCAAGCACATAGTAAACTCCCAGCCCATTATCCATGCCACTGTAGTAGCAAAATGTAGCAGCTCCTCTCAGGAAGAGGAATATTCTAAATGCTTATTTCATTTGTTGTCTCTAAGGAGGGGTCAAAGAGTTGGGGCAGATATGATACCTGATTCCTAAAAGTTCAGATCTAGTAGGGGGAAAATATGACTAACAGACATAAAACAACAAAAAAGCTACAGAAAAAAATGTGTAATTTTAAAAAGGGTTGTCTTCCACCATCATTCACGGTAATAATTATTCAGACTTTGTGAATCTTACCAAGACATTAAGAAATAGAGATGAGCCGGGTGTGGTGGCGCATGCTTGTAATCCCAGTGGCTGGGGAGGTGGAGGCAGGAGGATCACAAGTTCGAGACCAGAGGCAGTCTGCATAACTTAGCAAGACCCTGTCTCAAAAAGTAAAAAAATGGGCTGAGGGTGCAGCTCAGCGGTCCAGCACTTGCAGAGCATGTAAGCACAAGGCCGTGGGTCCAATCCCCAGTACTGGAAAAAAAAAAAAAAAAGATAAATTAGGCACTTACTTTCACAGCAAAGTTATAACTGAGACCATAGAGACACATGATTTCTGGAACAACCAGCATTTCTCCAAAGTGTTGAGGTTAGGGTATTATCTCACATCCACGGAGCATTTATTGTCCAAAAGGTACTACACCAGACATGTAATACACATCATCTCATTGAACCTCAAAACAACTCTTTGAGACACTTCTTCTAATATTCTTATTTTATCAGTGAGAAAACAAAGGAATAGAATCATAATTTTCACCACCAGTAAAGTACATAGTTCATCTAGGATTTGAACCTAAATTATCTGCTACAGAGTTCAAGTTCTTCAGCCACTACAGGTTGTGTTTGCTTGTTTATTTGTTTGTTTTCTTTTGTTTTTTACTAAAACCAAATAGAACCCTTTTAAATAGAGGGAACAAAGGGGTGGATAGTGGATAAAGGAACTTTCACTTATGTGGATTTTTTTTAATTCTTTTTCCTAACTGTGGTAGAAATGCTTCAGTATCCCCACTTCCACTTTCATTCAAAAACCCTAACACAAAGTGCAACATAATCATTTCCTTACAACAACCTGTAGGCCTTGTGGGTCAATTTCCCTGCAGGCTCTCTGAATGAGCACACAATGGTAGGCTATGAAAGAAGAGATTGGCTTCCCTGGAGCAGCTGGAAGGATGCAGCCCGGCAGGGCCTGGAGGTCAATGGAGAGGTTGTCCCTGAGAAGCAGAGATGACTGATGGCTGAAGTGCACACAGGGTTGTGGCATGCTCTTTTATCTTACATCAGTATGTTCCCCAATCCCCTAGCCTTCCATTCCTCCCATATCTTGTTTTCAATCCCTCATGCCTACAGATTTACTCTTCTTCCTGGCTTTGATTAGCCTGCCCCACATCCCACCTCTACCCTGCTTTCCTGTCCTCCCTCAGAGCCAAGGGTGAGCCAACATAAGGGAGGCACTCCGTCATTCTGATGGGAAGTGTCAGGTGCACAAGATAAATGCAAATTTCATGGCCCCACTGCCACATTCAGCCAAGTTTTATGAGACTGAGAAAACTTGGAACCTTATGCTGTGGGGCCATTTGGTTGGCAGGGAGCAGAACAGACTTGATCCAGCACTGTCTGTTGGCATCTCTGGGCTAGATTTATATAGAGTGTTGGAGATGGCTTTGGCTATTGAGGCTGAGGCTGCTGCTCCGCCAGCTGGGGGCCTCTCAAGTGAGGGAAGAGTAATGATGTGAATCCTGGGAGAGAGCATTCCACCCAAATGCTCCCAATGGCATCTTCAAGATCCTGCATCCAGCTGGAGAGTTAGGCCCCAGTGACACTGGCCTCGTGGAGAGAGGCAGAGCAATGACCAAATCTTCAGTGATAATAAAACCTAACATCCACAACAGACCTGGAGAGGGGAAAAGATATCTATGATGAGAAACTAGGTCTGTTTTTGTTATTTGTTTTTGTTGGGGGTTTTCTATTATTGAGGATGTTGCTCCACCTTCTTCCAAATCTATTATCTAGAGGGGTTGTCCACCTGGCAGAACAAGTTTGACACAGCTGTGGCATAATGGTAAAACAAAACAAAACAAAAACAAAACAAAACAAAACTATATTCTGAGGCCAGGCTGCTTTGGTTTGAATACAGTCCTTTTCCTTTACCAGCTGTGTGTGACCTTGGTCAAAATTCTTATCCCTTTTGCATCTCAGTTATCTCTGCCTAAAATAGGTATAATAGCATTTATTCATGTAGTTGTGCAGATTGAGTTAAGAAAACTCAAGTAGTTAAAGCACTTATAAAAAGACATGGCCAATAGTACCTACTCAATGAGTTTTGGCTACTGTTATTCGGGCAAATGCACTTTTCCAGGTTGAATGGTCTTGTTTTAGACCCTATGGGAATAGATCTGAAGACTTGTAACCTCAATGAGGAATTTCAAAAGGAATCCTCCACACTTGCCTGGAGGTTTGAGTTGACTTTCAGATAGCACACGGAGCAACTCAGCTCCAGATTCTGAGCTTACAGATACAATTGGTGAAGGAAGGAATGAAATGTGAGCAGCTCTGTAATCTTTATTTTTTATAAATGCACAGAAATACCGAGACCCTTTCACAGATAGAGTAAGCCTATGATGGAAGGTTAAGGAAGTAATCATTTTTTCTGATCGTTAGATACATGAAAGCAGCTGAGACCCAGACCAATTCTTTGAAAATGGAGTGAAATTCTTTGTGGAAACAAATCTAGATATCAAGGACCTTGCAAATGAGGAAATTGAAGTCTAAAATGAATGTGTTCCATGGTTCCATAGCCAGACAAAGATTCAAGATTAGAAGGCACGCTCTCCAGGAAGCCTTTGCAGGGCTCTGCTTCCCTCCATTAAGCTGGTCCTTGTGCATTGACATATTTTTCCTCAGTAAAATCTTTTCTAGGTTCAGTCTCTGAGTAGTGGCTGAACTGTCCATGTGTTTCAAGCCACTATTAAGCATCCAATACATTAGCCCACATATTTAGAGATACTCTTCAATGCTTACCTGTAGCTGTACCACTGTGGCATCTGATCCCATCAGATATCGGAAGCTAAGCAGGGTTGGATCTGGTTAGTACTTAGAGGGGAGACCACCTGGGAACATCAGGTACTGTAGGCTTGGAAGAAGGACCTGGCAGCCCACTCCCAAAAAACGATCAGCCATTGAAAACCTTATGAATAGCAGAGAAGTACTAACAACACTGCTTTGCCTATTGTGTGTAGGGTTGCTATGAGTCAGCCACCAACTCAATGGCACCCAACAGCAACAACAACTTCAATGTTTTGGTTTAAAGGTATCAGAAGAGGATCATCTTCTGGAGTCTATTATAATCTATATGGTAGATGCTGAGCTAAACATTTGAAACGCTACACAAGAGCATTAAATACCATTCTTGCCCTCAAATAGTTTATAACCTACTTTTCCAGACACCATGAAAGGGCCAGTAGAATGGGGTGGGGATGGAAAAGTATGAATTGACAGAGTGAAAGCGGGTAAGGGGGCACTACCCTGCACTGAGTAATTGGACCTGTATTTGCCCTTTTAGGTATTTGACATAGTCTTCGGAATTACTGCTTCCAAATTTTATGTGCATTAATTTAAGGAAAACATTATTGTGGATTTTTTTCATAGACATTTCTGAAAAAATCTTCAGAAAGACTATTATCTTTCCTAGTTCAAAAATTGTGTTAACTTTGTGACTTAAATGATAATAGCAGGGTATGTATCATTTATTGAATACCTACTATTCACCCCACTCACTGGTAAGGACTATGAGTGTCCAAATTATTCATTTACATTACCAAAGTTCAGAAGGAGCCCTGTCTTTCTTTTGAGTTTTAAAGTTCCACATAGGGAGGTCTTCTGTTCAGACTCACTGAATTTCCCCCTGAGGAGGGGGGCCTACCTTGAGAGTCCCAAATGAGTGATACAAAGCCCAATTCATAAGCATGTCCTACAACTTCCTGAGGAAAGAGCCTTCCAGAACTCACACACCAAATAAAGTAGTTCAGAAGAAAATAAGAAGAAAAGGGGTTGTTTAAAATCAATTATACTTTTAAATTATTTTCTTCACACGATTTATTAGAACAAGACGAAAACCCCCTAAAGTTCTGAAGAAATATTAACATAACATGCCTGTAACTCATGCTGTGTTTAATGAGAGGTGCTGTTTTTCCTGCCATGGGGGCCATAGCCCAATGAGTGATGACTCTGAAAAGGGTCACATACATATTCATCAAATTCGACATGCACATGTAAACTGGTTTTAATAGGCCATGACAGCAGAAGTTGTGTCGGGCAAATAGCTGCATATGTGCTTCTTCCCTCCCCTGGCATATTTAGCCATTAACGCTCTGGTATCCATGGATGAAATATTAGCTTATTAACTTAAGACCATCAGTTGTTGTTGATTCTCTGTGGTAGCCAAGGGAGGAGATCCTCTCAGCTACTTTGTTAGGAGTGAGGCTTGAACTTTAAGACACTCATTTTACCTTGTGTCCTTAATACCATTCTACTCCTTGAACTTGGAGTCTAGAAGATGAATGCAAAATGTTCTGACTCAAAATGATGTTATACCCAGTCCAAAATACTCTTACAGTTCCTAGTCTGTCAGCAAAACAAATGATGTGGGTTTAAAAAAAAAAGAAAAAAGAAAAAGAAAGAAACTTTTTTATTTGTACGTTCATTGTAATATCCATTTTCTTCAACTCTCAACCAGTTCGATGGCTGTTGAGGGATGCATGGTTGGTTAAGCAGACATCAGCAGCAAACATAGGCCCTTCAAAGACTCTTTGGTTATCTGATGAGTCCATCATCAAGCTCACAGGTGAACTAAATTAACACAAAGCAACTGAAATTACACTTACTGCATAAAAAAGTCCATCAAGTAATAAAGTGAGATGTTTGTGCCTTCTAGAAGCTACGATTCAAGAACAGAACTCCAGAGTCCATTATTTCAAGATCTTGAGCCCCCAAATTAGTGTTGCTGAATTGTCTTATTGCAACCATCTGAGTACTCCTGACTACCTCAACCATCAACCGCTGGATACATATATTGAGTTAAACACAAGTATTTTTAATGAATCATGTACTTTTGACCCCTTCTGTCACTCAATTTCTTCTTGGATTGAATCGGTATTTTGTTCTACCTTCTATAAAACAAACAGCTGTGCATTTTAATTGGCTAAAAACTGGATCTCTCCAAAGTGATTTGGGAATGGCAGTCATTAGGTAACATGTTGAGGAGGAGTTTCAGAGCTGGAAAACTAATCTACCATTCATCTTCAATCACATTTTGTTATTGTCCTCTTCCCCCTCACCCCACTTTTTCCTGCCTTTTCTCCAAATCAGTGATCAATCTTTGGAAAACAATTTTTTGCCTTTTATCACCAAGTCTCCCTAGATTGTCACAAACTTAAAATCAACTTTAGCTGCCAGAAAAGTAAAAAACACAATAAAATACTGTACCCATTAATAAAATTAAACAATATGACTAGAAAATATATTCAAGGAACAATTCATTGAATAAATTAACTGGATATTTGGCTCTTCTTCATGAGTATATTTTTCTGGTAGAAGGAAGTAGGTGCATAATGTTCTTTTTTTAACTTCCCCATATTCAGTTGTAAATGAAGAATACATTGGCTCCAACCCTAAGGAGGGTATGATATAGATAACAAGGTGCTCTCTCTCTCTCTCTCTCTCTCGCTCTCTCTCTCTCTCTCTCACACACACACACACACACACACACACACACACACACACACACACACACTGGTAGTTTTGTATTTTCCAAACTAAAGATGTCTAATCAATTCTGAGTTTTTCAAAAGAAATACATTTGTCTTCATTCTTACACATGGTGTCTTGGGATGAGATAATTTAAGGTAGAATATGACTAACATGGGCCAGTTCTTCCCTAAAATATATGAATGGGCCAATTCAATTTATGCTGCTGGTACATCACAATACAGCGATTTTTACACCCTGCCTTCCAAATATGTAGGGTCTATGCCCATTGATTTTATGTATTTTGACAGTCTCTCCATTGAAAAGATTATCACTATGTATGTAAATGATATGTTGTGTGTTTGGTATTTTCCCAATTCTGTTTTAGGCTTATTAGACCACTGTTGCCAAAGAACACAGGACACAACTTGCTTGCTTTATGCTTTGTCAGGGAAAAAGAAGCAAACAAACAAAACCCTCCATTTCTAACTATTCTAATCATATTTCAGTGTAATTAAGAGCCTCATCCCTAGAAAGCAAGGTTGCCTCGATGACTGTGAGCTGAGGGCAAGTTGGAGGCCCCCTTCCTTTGGTGTGGCTGCTCATCAGGAAGAGTCAGGAATGGCTGGTGCACTTGGCGGGTGCATCAAAATGCCATCTGGTATAGATTTCCTTTCAACTCATTGGGAGGAATTCAGGATCATGGGCAATAATTGAAAGCTGTTGCCTTGGGGGTGGCATTTTATTTAGCTTTTTTTTTTTTTTCTAGTTAGCTTCTGGAAACCAAACTGTCTGAGCTAACACATATCTACTTATTCTACCTGTATTCACACTCCTGACAAATGCCCCGTAAGCTAGGAGTGAGCACCCATAAATAATGTGCGGTTTGCATTTATTCTGCTCCAAAGTGCAGTAAACATCAAGGTCTACTTATCAGAGGTACACGCCTGGTAACAGTGGGTCATTGAGAACTAGGGCCAAATGAATTGAAATAAGCAAAATGAATGGCGTTATTGGTCATAACTGAACGCTGGGTCTGAATTGAGGCCACTCAAAGTAGATCACATATGACTTTAATCCATTGCTCTGCCCCAGCTTTCTCGGGGGAATAAATCTGTCTCCAGTTTTTATTTACATATTATCATTTTACCATATGTCACTGTCATAGTTTCAGACTTGAGTAAATCCACATTTAAATAGCGATTTGTCTCCTTTTGATAGTAAATATTCTCCTAAGTAGTGGTTAGGATTAAAGGGAATTTGTAGACAATAGGTAAAGAGGGCTATTTAGGATTAAATGAAATTATACACTCAGCCCAGAGAGCCTTCATTGGGAAGCTCAGGTCTGCAGGTGTCACTAGTCCTACAAATTCCGCCTTTGAAGGTACAGTGATAATTCCCTGAAAGGCGAAAAAGAAAGGGAGGGGTGGAGAAACCTCGTGTACAAGTGTGTTCTCAGTTCCCCAGGCTCCCTGGGAGGGGTAAATCCTGCCTGAAATAGCCGTCCTGACGCCACCACTTAAAGGTTAGCAAAGGGTTCTTTTGAGGTGACATTTAAACCTTTAATAGCTCCCAGCCAGTTTGGGCAGGAATAATTTCACCTCACTCGGAGGCAGGAGCCAGGCACTGCTCAGTTACCTGTCTGAGGAGGATCCCAGGTTGTGGCTGAAACCCAAGCTAGGTGGCTTGGCAGGAGGGGGCAGAGCCCGCCGGTGTCTGCAGGCCTTGCCCTCCACCCTAATTGCACCAAGGGCCCAAGAAGCTTCAGGTTGCACATTAGGCCCTTGCTGAGATTAGCAATTATAATATCAGTTTCCCCCAAACAGGGTGAACAGAATGGCTGGGGGAGAAGAGGTGACTCAAAGTTTAGTAAGTCTTGGGGAAAGTTTACTGGCTCCTGCTGTTTGCTGGCCCACAAATTTGGCCTTTCCACTCCCTGGCATTGGCCACAAACAGTAGGAATCCTTTTCAATCACTATTAGCAACACTTCATTTCTGTCATATTTGACCCTTGGCAAACTGCAGCTCAGCGAAGAACATTCTTTCCAGAAAGGAACCAGACATCATTCAGCTTGAGATGATTTACTGTGGGACATGGAGCTTGTTTGCTTTTGTTGTCCCCCCTGGAGCCACTCAGCCAGTTAAAATGAATTGTCCTTTTGCACAATCGTGCTGGTGGGAGGGTCCTTCCTGAGAGGCCTGAGAGGGCTAGAGGCAAGCCTTGGACTTCATGACTTGTCATCTGGCCCCCTCATTCTGAGCCAGGTCTTGGGAGTGCTCTGACTGCCCAGCTATTGTATTTTGTAGCTTTTCTTGAAAAGTAAGGTATGTGTTTCACAGCCACTTTCCCTTCCACATTAGGGATATGGTGGTGGCTCCCTCCATTTCTTTGCTCATATTTACTTTGTCTAAACAGAAAAGAAAAAAATAAAAAACCAACCAAAATGCTGGAAACTTGAAAACATGTTACCTGAGCCAAAGGTTTATGATTCCCTTAACTTTTCCTCATATGTCACATGGAAAAGCATTTTAGGGATTTTAGTCTGTTGTTCCTCCTGCACAATTGTCTACCATAAGAATTCCTAAGCAGCTCTACCAAGACCATGCCTCAACCACATCTATCCCATCTGGCTACCTTTCGTTATTATTATTGTTGTTAGGTGCTGTCAAGTCTGACTCATAGTGACCTTATGTACAAGAGGCAAAGCATTGTTAGTGCTTCTCTGCTATTCATAGGTCCCTTTCCCAAGCCTACAGTATCTGGTGTTCCCAGGAGGTCTCTCATCCAAGTACTAACCAGGCCTGACCCTGCTTAGCTTCCAAGGCCTGACGGGATTTGATGCCACAGTGGTATGGCTGCAGACTTCATTGTTATTAATATTAATCTTATTTGGGTTTAGGGACTTAAGGTGAGTTATTGTTTGACGGTACAGAGTTTTTATTGTACATTGATGGTGGGATGGTTCTGAAAAATTGTCAATGTATTCAATGCCAATGAATTGCATACTTATAGATGTATAGAATGATGAATATTATATTACATGCAGTGACCACAATAAAATTGTAATATAATATTAATGCTAATGATACTAATGATTGCTAATATTAATACTAGTAATCAATATTAGGGCTGGGATTTAGCTCAGTTGGTAGAGCACTCCACTACAGTCTCTGAGGTCCCGAGTTCAATTCCCAGCACCGCAAAAATGGGAGAAGGGCCTGGCAACCCACTCCCTAGGCAAGCCCGAAACAGTCAGCCATTGAAAACCCAATGAGGGTAGCTATGAGTCGGATACCGACTCCATGGCACCTAACAACAACAACAACAACAATAATCAATATTAACTCAGACCATATCTAGCTGAATTGTATGAATTATGAATGCATTTAATGCCACTGAATTGTATACTTATGAATGTCTAAAGTGATGGATTTTATGTTATATACACTGACCACAATAAAATATTAATCTAATATTAATATTGGGCTGGGATTTAGCTCAGTTGGTAGAGCGCTGCGCTGCAGTCTCTGAGGTCCGGAGTTCAATTCCCAGCACCGCAAAAATGGGAGAAGGACCTGGCAATCCACTCCCAAGGCAATCCCGGGACAGTCTGCCATTGAAAACCCTATGAGGATCGCTATGAGTCGGATACCGACTCGACAGCAACTAACAACAACAACAACAACAATATTAATATTAATAACGTTAATTTAGCCTGCAGCTGTACCACTGTGGTTTGTAATCCCGTCAGATCTCAGAAGCTTTACAGGGTCAGACCTGGTGAGTACTTGGATGGGAGACTGCCTAGGAACACCAGGCATGGGAGAAGGACCCGGCAGCCCACTCCCAAAAAACAATCAGCCATTGAAAACACTATGAATAGAAGAGAAGCACTAACAATAGTGCTTCACCTGTTGTATGGGAGTCAGGGTCGCTGTGAGTCAGATATAGACTCAACAGCACTAACAACAACAACAATAATATTAATTTGGAGCATCTCTGATGAGATATCTGACTGGTCCTCTCTTGCTTAGCATCTTCTAGGAAGCAGACTGTCTGCAGGGTCACCTGGGAAAGCAGAGGCACAAGAGCATCCTGGCCCTACTGTAGGCAGAGCTAGAAACAGAGATTGGATAGCTGGAGTTAGAGTATGTGTAACTGGGAAGAAATGTGGGAAATCCACCAAAAACACCTCCCTACAGGTGTGGAATACTCAGATGGTTTATAGGGCTGGAAATTAGGAAAAAGATGGGCCCAAGTAAAAATGATGGGAACTATCTTCTCACAATGACTCACAGGCATTTAAAGAGGCAGGAGATATGGATTTCCAGAAAACTACATATATTTTGGCGAAAGTAGAGGTCATTCTCCAGAGGCTTTGATCCATTCATTGGCATTTCACAGAAGGCGGCCAGACCATGTTGATTTGACAACAGCAGTGCAAGCTGGGACCAATTAATTTACACAGCCTTATGTGGGAATGGCAAGGAGGCCTGATGCATTAGTCACTGATCCTAACAAAAAGTAATTGTGAAATATTAAAATTACTTATAAAATTTATAAGACCAATAAGCAATTTGACCTTTTGTAAGCACCCAAGCCTATTTAAAAAGCACTTGTGAATTGTCCTGGCCAAGCCCTGTAGCTTTTGTGTTTTAGGCATCTTTTTAAAATCTACAGCAGTGTAAAATTTGAAATCTAAGCCATAGTTTCCCCCACATAAGAATTTCAGCAGTGAGTTGATTTTTGGTCTTAAGTTTTCATTGATTTTAGAGTCAACCATTAATGTCTTGGTTTCATGAGGCTAGTTGCACACTAGCTCAGACCATCTAGAATAGTTGTTGGTTGAGGCTCATTATCTGAAGCTATAAACATTGTTAAAAACTTATGGTCCCACTCAAGCAAAGTCTTCCATGGCCACTTCAGCTTGAATTTCATTCTCTTTTTTCTAATACTTGCTGATTCTGGGCCATGTATGGGCAAGTAATCTGTTGAATCCAGGTACCTCTCTGAGCTAGGCCAGAGACATACTGGAGGCAGAGAATCTGGACTTCTTAAGGCAGCAGTGTGTTTACATGCCACGTCTAGAAGCTGTACATCACAAGTTCCATTGTTCCAAGAGTTCAATAAACCACTTCCTCCTATTTGAGATACAGCAATGAACTAAATGTTAAGTGGAATGTAAGGGACGTTACACAAAAAGACAGGAACATGTCAATAACAGATTAACTTATTCAGGAAGAAGACCCATTTATCATAAGTACCAGCAAGATTAAATCACTCATTTCTCATAATCCAAATATAATTTCAAAAGAAAGCTAGATTGACACTCTCTGTGGTCTGATCTTTACTGAGACACTAATCTAATGTATACAGTGCACAACGAGGCAGGAGACAGATCCTGACCTCACATGCAGTTACAATGAAAATGATATCAGAAATGATTCCAGAATTCCTTTGCCACTCCGTCACATCAGAGGGATTGAAACAAATTATAGAGGAAAGAGGATTTGTTGTTGAGGGAGTTTCCTGTGTTGTCCTGTCTTCTTTACTATGGGTGAGTGGATTTGGATCCTTCTCCTTACACACACCAAGTGAGAGGGAGTTTCCAAACATTAGTTAGAGCTTGAGCCATGTCCCCTGATGAATGCCTGTTTCCTGGGATCTGACTCAGACTTCAGGGATCTAGAGCCCAAGAAGGCTGGCTGCCTGCTTTGGTGGTAAAAGAGGAGAGGTGCCCACATTCCATGAACTGCCAGGACAAGAGACATGAATGTGTTTCCCATGGCCTGCCTGGGGACCATGCAGAAGGAAGGACCCATGTGGGATCTCCTGCAAGCAATGGGACATTTCAGTAGATACAGTGTAGGTATCCCACCAGGGGCCAAGAAGAAGTTCCAGTGACAAGCTGGAATAGCTTCATTGACCTGTACCAAAGAAACTTCAGGAGAAAAGGGCTCAGGAAGGAATCTCTCATATGCCCAGTAAGTGCCTACAGGGAAAGAATGAGTACCAGGTCCAGAAGATATGGTACTTCTCAGCTAAGTGACACCTATTCTGCTTCCTTATCTCTCTTCACTCTTTGTCATGCTAATCTTTAACTCTTGAATAAGAGAAACACACAGGTGAAGGGCAGGGGTGAGGAGATACCCAGGGACCAAATAGAGAGTGGAGAGACCAGCTGTCCCCTACATCCTTCATTTCAGGCTGTCAGCCACAAGCAGGTAAAAACTAGAGTTGAGGAGCAACTCACAGTTAAATCAAGCTTTGGAGTTCTGATGTGATTGGATCTTCTAATTACTTGGTGACTTGATTCTGTCACTTAACAAAGGAGGAACCAAAAACTCTTTATTATCAATAATGGAAAATATGTCCTGTGCATCATGGAGCAAACTGTAATCCCACCAACTTCGAAAGACGAGGGAGGAGGATTGTTAGCTTTAGGCTTGTACAACTTAGCAAGAGACTATCTCAAAATATAAAATTTAAAAAATGGTTCTGGGGTGCAGCCAGTGGTAAAGCATGTGCCTAGCATCTGTAATGTCTTGGGTTCAACATCCCCGACACTGAAAAAAAAAAATTTTTTTTTTAAATGACTCAAATATAGTTAAGGCAGACTTACTCATAAATCTACTAAGAATTAGATTTGTTGCTAGGTGCCATTGAGTCAAGTCCAACTTGTAGAGACCCTATGTACAATGGAATGAAAAAATACCTAATGCTGTGCCATGTGCATAATTTTTTTATATTTGAGCCCATTGCTGCAAACACTATGTTTCTTCTCATTTTGAGTGAAGCCACATCAGCAAAAGGAGGTCTCAGGGATTTTTCTCCATTCCATAATTAAGGTCAACTCTACTTTGAGGAGGCAACTCTTCCTTAGTCATCTCTTGAACACCTTCCAACCTAGGAAGCTCATTTTCCAGCACTATATTTGACTGTGCTTCTCTGCTATTTATAGGGTTTTCAATGGTTAATTATTTGGGAGTGGACTGCCAAGTCCTTCTCCCTAGTCCGTCTTAGTCTGGAAGCTCAGCTGAAACCTGTCCAGATTGGTGGCCCTGCTGGTATCTGAAATACCGGTGGGATAGCTTTCAGCCTCATGGCAACATGCAAGCCCATGCAGAATGACAAGCTGAAAGGCATGTGGGGGAAGAAGTAAGTTAGGCATGTATAATTTCATATATATGTCTTAAAATAGGAACCCTAATTCTGACACCAAATCAACCTTCTGGAGTCTTATTCTTAATTCTAATTCTGATAGCAGTCACAATTGTTGCCATGGGCTAAGTTTGCATCCAGGGCAAAGACAACTGAAATAAAATTGAATGGAATTCATTCCAACATCTCAGTTATTCTACCAATGGCAGTACCACAAAGACATTCATCCTTCCTAATGAGGATGCAAGGGTCTAAATGGGATGTCAGAAAAAAAGATACTAGAATCAGAAATGAAATACAGACAAAGACACAAATGATTCCTTAGAGAATGTTTTCAAGTGCTTCAAGAGGGAGGCTTGGTACCAGAATTAGGATTCCTACTCTAAGACACATACAAGAAGTTCTACATGCCTAATTTAATTATTAGTAGAAGCATGGGCAAGTCCACCTTAACTGTGTGAGTCATTTTCAAATATTTTCTATTGTTTTCTAATAAGGTAATTATATAATTTCATTAGAATGTTGCCAAAATAAAAATAACCTAAACTGCAGATTTTTAGCAATACCACTAACGCCATTGGTGGACCACTCAATAGTCACCCTGCCAGAGCTAGGTGACAATGAGTACTTAAAGATGATGTCCTACATGTGTGTCTACTCATCCTAATTTCATTACCTGCCCTGTAAGACAAAAAGCAATGATTTATCCTTTGACATTTATTAAATATTTGTGAATAAATGAATGATTAAATAAATGAATCCAAAGAATAGGTAGCCAATTATATGTACCATTTTTATCCAAATTACTTTAATAATTACTCCCATTTTACTACTTTGCTGCTGGAACACTGGCTACAGAAAGCTGCTTCTTGAAACTTGATTTGTTTGCCAATTGCTAATTTTATTGCATTACACAATCTTTATTAATCATTGCATTAATGCAAGCCATAGAGCCATATGAAGTGAAGTGTGGGTAAACAGGGTAGGCATTTCACTGAAAGAAAATGTGGCTTGGCTGAAAAAGTAATAGTTGAACTTTTTTTTATTATGTAATTTATGTTCATCACTGAGAACTGGGGTGATAAGACATAGTAGGGAATTAATTCACACTTGCAGATGCCAAAATCATCTTCCTAGCTTCAGGAAACACATAGGAAATCAGTTTTCCTATTGTCTGGACCAAGTAACCTCCTGGTGAGCCCAGGAACCAGAGAACCAGGGAATCAGCTTCCTTCACCCAAGGAAGGATCCTTCATCCTAGAAATAAGGCTTAAACTCTACTTTGCTTCCCTGGGTGGATGCTCCACTGTAGATAATCCAGCAGCAGCTCTTTCTGGAATAGACCTTTTCAGGAACAAATACTAAGGCGAAGAATGAAACCCTGCTGAATGTAATTGCCAAAGAGCCATTTTTATATCAGAGAACTGTTTTGTTTTCTAATCTTTCTCAGTTGTACTGATATAGTTTTGTCAAAACCAACACTGGCTAGAAAATATAAGGGTCCTTTTGAGTTCCCATGAGCAACACATTCTTTGCACCAAATTCGACCACAGCAGGTTGCATGCCCACTCTGAAGATTCCTTTGAGAAAGCAACCCAATATTCGACTACCATGGATTTATGGTGTAAAAAATGACATTTTAAAGAACCTTTGAAGATGTTAAAAAATGAACATAGCTTTGCTATTATCTTCCCCAGTATGAATCTAAATTTCTAACCACTACTCCTAATCAATTTGGGAACTGCCCATAGAGCTAGAAAAAATAAGTTCCTATGCAGCATTCTTCAGTTATCATTGTGTGTTATAAGTGACTTCTCACATTACGTAGCTGCCATTGTAAATATTTAACTTTCTATACATTTTGTTTTAAAATTCTCAAAGATCCTGTTGCCATCCTATAGCTATGACACATTTGTGTCCAGGACATAGGGCTGTTTGTGTTCCTCAAACCAATTTTTGCTGCTATGTTGTGTAAGTACCGATGATTATTTGACTGGTTATTGAAAGCCAAGAAATATATTTTAGAGTAATTTGTTTCTTAGAACATTTTATCCACCTCTTCACAACAGAGTCTATTAATGCTCCATTTGCAATACTAAGACAGATAATTTATACTCTATTAGTACTTTTATCCAACCCTCTATTGCCAAAGTGGGTCAAACATTTGGCACTTAAAATGTTTAGCACTTAAAATTCCAGATAGAATAGTGATAACATGACTTAAACACAGACATTCTTTTGAAAAGAACTGAAAGAAAGAAAAAAAGAAAACTTTAAAGTTTCAGCAACACTTCATAGACATGAAATTGATCCCCAACCCAAACAATTCTATGCTCCATTATCATAGAGTAAATTTCAGAGCTATTTAGGTAGAGTATAAAGTTCAGAGAGTCATGTGACCAAAAACTCCAAGAGTAAGTAAATGCATCAGGGGTCAAAGGGCACAGAACTGAAAGAAACATCTGGATTTCATCTTTTGAACTTTTAATGGAAACACTGATCACTAGGCACACATCTGGGGATTTTGACAAGAAGAAAGGGTGGGGTATTTTATGGGTGGGTTGTTCTACTTACCATCCTTGTGTTGGATATAAATCTCTTCACATAGTGTTAGTTATAATATTTGAGACATCTCAAATACCTTAATACCATATTACTAGTATTATGTTGCATGATTATCTTTTTAGTAGAATAAATTTTTGCTGTTTTTGTTTCTTTATTCAAGTTTTACTTAAACAAAAGTATCCCAAGAAAAGTTAGGGAATCCACTCAGCTATGCAGACTGCCCTTTCCCAGGGAAGCTGTTCTGATTTCCCAAAAGGGACCACCTTTTTTGAGAGCACCAGGCAGAGTAACCAAGGAAGAAGCCTGCAGCAGTTAGGCAAGCTGGCTCACTGCCTACACCCCAAAAAACTTCCTATGACATCTGCATATGAAAACCATCTTCAGAAAGACTTGAAGAGCCTTTGCAGCAAGTGACCTGGTTTTTATCATATTGTTCCTGGTTCAAAAAATGTGTCTCAAACACAAAGATAATGCAAATCTCTTTGCTGGAGAGTTGCAGGGTTTTACTCTGTATGGATCACTAACTGGGACACCATGAGCAAGACAATTTAAAATTCTTTAGGCCCCAGTTTTCTCACTTGGAAAATATAGGTACTGGACAGCTTGTTTTAGACCAGTTTTTTTCAGAAATGATATTTTATATAAGTGTGGATCATTGGCTTGGATCTAATAAATATAAACTTTAAAAATCTTGTTTACAGTGTACTTTCCAATTTCTGCAGCTTTCTCACATGCTTTATTTCCCTTGATCTTGCGAAGTAAGTGTGGTAATTATTATCCTTCTCATTTCCTTTTTTTCTTTCTGAGCTGTATCTCAGTCCCTTTGTTATATTTTATTTTGAGATAGGGTCTCCCTAAGTTGTTCAGGCTGTCTCTGGCCTCAAACTTGTAATCATCCTTCCCTGTCCTCCTGGGTCACTGGGATGACAGGTGCTACCCTGCTGTGCTTCCCATTTCATATTGAAAACACCAAAGCCTGGAGAAGTAGGGTGCCTCCTTAGTACCAACTGATTGGCCACAGAAAGATCATCAATTTCTGTCCAGGCCAGCACTCTTTCCAGGATAAAGAGTGACTCCCACTCCCTGTGAATAATTCCATGAAAATAAGATTCTTCCATCACAAGATCTATACCACAGAAAAGCTGATCAGCAGCGTGGCTAGTAAACCAGGGAAGTACTTCAAAAATTCAGAGTAAAGGGAACTAGACAAATGCATGAGAATAATAACCAAGCTTGATAATTAAGAACACTGTTCTAATTGGAAAGGGCCTAGTTTTCAGACTAAAAATATCCACCATTATCAAGTCAAAATTAATGAAGAGATAAACATTTAGATATGATACAGACAGAATCCTATGTACTTCTTGTTCTTGCTAGGTGTCATTGAGTTGGGTCTGACTCATAGTGACCCTCACAGGGTTTTCAATGGCTGTTTGTTTTGGGATTGCTTCAGGAATGGATTGCTAGGTCCTTCTCCCATTTTTGTGGTGCTGGGGCTCAAACTCCAATCCTCAGAGAGTGTAGAGCAGTACTCTACCAACTGAGTTAAACCCCCCCCCATATACTTACAGATATTAAAATAAAAGAATATAAAATACAGAGATTAAGATTTCAGGGTTTGGGACTATGAAACGTAGCATTGCCATTAATTCACTTGAGAAATCATCAAGTTCCTCAACAATGCTAAGCCTCTGTTTCTTCATTTGTTAAATGGAAATAATGATGATTAACTTATAGGTTTTTTCACAGTATTAAATGATAATATCTATCATAGAAATATGTTGCTGTTGTTGGGTGCTTTTGAATCAGTGTCCGACTCATAGCAACCCTATGTACAACAGGTGAAACACTATTGTCAGTACTTCCCTGCTATTCATAGGGTTTTTAATGGTGGATTGTTTTTTGGGAGTGGGTTGCTGGGTCATTCGCCCAAGCCTACAATATCTGGTGTTCCCAGGCAGTCTCCCTTCCAAGTATTAACCAGGCCTGACCCTGCTTAGATTCCGAGATCTGACGGGATTTGAAGCCACAGTGCTGCGGCTGCAGGCTCATAGAAATATATGTGTCTGAAATTCTTAATAATACTAAGTATGATTATGACTACTATACACAATTGAAAAGACCTCTGTCTTTTTTGCAAGAACACTGAATTCTTGAAGGAAAAAGTCCAGTTTATTCAGCAATCCTATCCAAACCAAGTAAATTTTCAGATATGCAAATGTTCTAAAAGCATAATAACATACCTTTTCTCAAAAGAAAATTCTAAAGTATCACATCCTATGAAAATATAAGCTAAAATAAAGAACTTAAAGCATTTAAGGGCAAGTATAGTAACGCAGACGTTTGATCCCAGTGACTCAGGATACTGAGGCAAGAGGATTGAGAGATCGAGGCCAGAGGCAGCCTGCATAATATAGCAAGACACTATCTCCAAATCAAAAAATAAAAAATTGTAGAGCATTTGCAAAGAATGTTCAAGGCCTTAGGTTCAACTCCTAAGCACCAGAGGAAAAAAAAGATTAAGTACCACTGTACAAGGACTTGTATGTAATACCATTACTGTTTAAACATATTAAGTCAAATTGGTGTGATTATATGTGTACTAAAGTTAATTTAAATGATATAAATTATGTTTGGAATGGGATAATTAAGAAAATTATTTAATAGTAAGAGATCTGGATTCAGATTATCTTGACAAATATTGGACTATGAAATGAGAAAGATGGTAAGAATTAAGATTGCAGTAAATTCTTGAGTTTAACAAGCAGAAGTCTAAAGATACTGTCTTTTCTGTATGTGGATATGATTACAGTTTCAGAAATGATTTAAATGAAAGCCAGAATAACTACTAGTAAAATTCAAAAAGAGAAACACAGAAGTTTTTTAATTCACACTATTAAGAGAAATTTTTAAAAAATACAGAATAAAGGGCCAAACACATATTAATAACAAGGAAAGGACAAGGAAACTTAAAAATTAAAATTATAAATTTGACAGTAAGAATAC
>VMDO01008928.1:0-80476 GCA_007922755.1 Pedetes capensis
AACAATTAATGTCAGAATTGGGAACAAGCTACATGAGGATCTTTTTTGGGGGATGTCGTGACAATATAGCAAAATTCAGTAAAATAATTTATAAAACATTTTGTTTATAGATGGTATGCTTAGCAGTGTGCTAGGTCTTAAAGAGAATTAAGTGATATTTCAGGCACTATCTAAAATAATTTTGATGTATTATCTGATTAAGACCTCAAAGCAACTATCTGAATTGAAAGGGCCACTGAGCTGCAAATAAACTCAGTTTACTTGTTCTGCTAGAATTTTGAACTTAAATCTATCTACTTTCATAGTTTGCATTATTACCATTACTCAGTCTTCCCTCAGAATATTTCATCTTTTGTTGAAACATCTTGCGTATGGTCATAGATCAGTGTTTTTCATTGAATAAATGGAATAAGGAGGAAAGAGAGCACATGAAATTTAACATCTCTCTTAGGTGTTCCTGGATCTTTCCCGGGGTTTTAATAGTAATTACTGTAATTTTGAGTCCTTTCTGAAAGTATTCAATTCCCACTACCCCATCTCTAGTAAGCATAAAGAAAGTAAGTTAGAAGAACAAAATATTAATGTTTACCACGTAATGAGAAGGAAAGAGAATATCTTCAATTTGATAGGGATAATATATCTTTGAAAAAAGAAATTACAGTTTTAGAAGATAACCAGAATGTATCAAATAAGTGAGAACAAAGAAGCCATAGTCACTATATCTGAGACATCATCTTTCTATGTAGCCCAGGCTGACCTCTAGTTTGGTATGTAGCTCAAGGTGGGTTAACTCTCCATGAAGCTGAAGCTGGCCTCAAATTGAGAATCCTCCTGCTTTAGCCTCCCAAATTCTGGGATTACAGCCACGTATCACCACATCTGGCCAGATTCTTAGTTTTAATATAGTTCTGTTGTATTTTGTGAGAAACTATTACAGATAATCTATACCTTAGAAAAGTAAAAGCCAAGCTATAGATTTGGTCCTCTTGAAAATTTGAAAATCAAGGTATTCCCCACCTCTTTATAAAATGAATGAATAGATATTTGTTGTTGTTGTTAGGTGCCATCGAGTCGAGTCTGAATCATAGTGACCCTATGTACTGCAGATCGAAACACTTCCCAATTCTGTGCCAGGCAAACAATCTTATTTATGTTTAAGCCCATTGTTGCAGACACTGTGTCAATCCATCTGGTGGAGGGTTTTCCTCTTTTGCATTGACCTGCTACTCTTCCAAACATGATGTCCTTCTCCAGGGATTGATCTCTCCTAACTACATGTCCGAAATATGTAAGAAGCAGTTTGGCCATTCTTGCTTCCAAGGAGCACTCTAGTTGCACTTCTTCTAGGACAGATTTGTTGGTTCTTTTGGCAGTCCATGGTATACTCAATAGATGTCTCTAGCACCACAATTCAAAAGCATCAATTCTTTTTCTGTCTCTCTTGTTCAATGTCCAGCTTTCACAATCATATGACGCCAGTGAAAATACCATGACATGAGTCAGACGCACCTTCGTCTTCAATGTGACATCTTTGCTTTTCAATACTCTAAAGAGATCTTTTGCCACAGATTTTCCTAGAGCAATGCGACTTTTGATTTCTTGACTACTGCTTCCATGGGTGTTGATGATAGAGTCAAGCAAAACAAAATCTTGGACAACCTCAATCTTTTCTCCATTTATTGTGAAGTTGCATACTGACCCAGTCATAAGGATTTTTGTTTAGTTGATGTTTAGTCGTAAACCATATTGAAGGCTATGATCTTTGATCTTCACCAGTAAATGTTTCAAATCCTCTACACTTTCAGCAAGCAGAGGTGAGTCATCTGCATAACGCAGGTTATTAATGAGTCTTCCGCCAATCTTGATGCCGCATTCTTCCTCATAATGTCCAGCTTCTCGGATTATTTGCTCAGCATATAAATTGAAGAGATAGGGTGAAAATATACAGCCCTGATGCACACCTTTCTCAATTTTAAACCACTCAGTGTTTCCTTGTTCTATTCGAACAACTGCCTCCTGGTTTATGTACAGATTTCTCATGAGCACAATTAGGTGTTCTGGTATTCCCATTTTCCGAAGTGTTATCCATAATTTGTTATGATCCACACAATCAAATGCTTTTGCATAGTCCATAAAACATAGATAGACATCTTTCTGATATTCTCTACTTTCAGCTATTATCCACCTGACATCAGCAATGATGTCCCTAGTTCCCCGTCCTCTTCTGAATCCTGCTTGATTTTCTGGTAATTCCCTGTCTATATATTGCTGCAGTTGCTTCTGAGTGATCTTCAGTAGAATTTTGCTGTTGTGTGATATTAATGATAATGTCCGATAGTTTGCACATTCAGTTGGATCCCCTTTTTTGGGAATAAGCACAAATATGGATCTCTTTCAGTCAGTTGGCCAAGTAGCTGTTTTCCAAATCTGTTGGCATAAACTTGTTAACACCTCCAGTGCTGCATCTGTTTGTCGAAACATCCCTATTGGTATCCCAACAATTCCTGGAGCCTTGTGTTTCGCCAGTTCTTTCAAGGCAACTTTCACTTCATCCTTCAACACCATTGGTTCCTCTTCATATGCAACCTCTTGGAATGGTTGGTCTTCTACCAATTCTTTCTTGTATAATGACTCTGTGTATTCTTCCCATCTTCTTTCGGTGTTTCCTGCATCATTTAATATTTTCCCTGTAGCATCTTTCACTACTGCCACTGGAGGCTTGAATTTTTTCTTCACTTCCTGAAGCTTGAGAAACACAGAGCACGTTCTTCCCTTTAGATTTTCTGCCTCCAGCTCCTTGCAAATGTTATTATAATATTTGTTTTTGTCTTCTCGAGCTGCCTTCTGAAATCTTCTGTTTAGTTCCTTAACTTCATCATGTCTTCCTTTTGCTTTAGCTGCTCGACATTCGAGGGCAAGTTCCAGTGTCTCTTTTGACATGTAATTTGGTCTTTTCTTTTTTTCTTGTCTTTTTAAGAAATTTTTGCTTCCTTCTTGAATGATATATTTTATGTCATGCCACAACTCTTCTGTTCTCCTGTCATTTGTGTCTAATGCATTAAACCTATTTTTGAGGTGGTCTCTGAACTCAGGTGGGATATACTCAAGGTCATACCATGGCTCTCATATATTTGTTCTGATTTTCTTCAGCTTCAGTTTGAACTTGCATATGAGAAGTTGACGGTCTGATCCACATCAGCACCTGGTCTTGTCTTGACATTTTGTACAGAGCTTTTCCATCGTCTCTTTCCACATATGTAGTCAATTTGATTCCTGTATGTTCCATCTGGTGAAGTCCATGCATATAGTCTCCGTTTATGATGTTGAAAAAATGTATTTGCAATGAAAAGGTCATTGGTCTGACAAAATTCTATCATGCGATCTCCAGCTTCATTTCTGTTCACCAAGACCATATTTTCCAACTACTGAGCCTTCTTCTTTGTTTCCAGCCTTTGGGTTCCAGTCACCAGTGATTACCAGTATGTCTTGATTGCATGTTTGATCTATTTCAGATTGCAGAAGCTGATAGATGTCTTCCCTTTCTTCATTTGTGGCCTTAGTGTTGGGTGCATAAATTTGAATAATAGTCATATTAGCTGGCCTTCCTTGTAGGTGTATGGACATTATTCTATCACTGACAACATTGTATTTCATGACAGATCTTGAAATGTCTTTTTTGATGATGAATGCAACCCCATTTCCCTTGAGTTTATCATTCCCAGCATAATAGACCATATGATTGTCTATCTCAAAATGGCCTATGCCGGTCCATTTTAGTTCACTGATGCCTAGAATGTCAATGTTTATGCGTTCCATTTTTCTTTTAACAATTTCTAATTTGCCTAGATTCATACTATGTACATTCTATGTTCCAATTATTAATGGATGTTTACAGTTGTTTCTCCTCATTTTGAGTTGTGCCACATCAGCAAGTTGAGCACCCTGGGGTTTTACTCCATTTCTGTCATCATGGTAGACTCTACTTGGAGGAGGCAACTCTTCCCCAGTAGTCTTTTGAGTGCCTTCCAGCCTGGGGGCCTCATTTTCCAGCACTATATCTGACAGTGTTTCTTTGCTATCCATAGGGTTTTCAATGGCTAGTTGTTTCAGGAGTGGCTTGCCAGGTCCTCCCCACTAGTCTGTGTTAGTCTGGAAGCTCAGCTGAAAACCTGTCCACCATGGGTCACCTTGCTCTTGACCGAGGTTACAGTGGCAGAGCTCTCAGCCTCATCACAACACGCAAGACCCCACAGTGCGACAAACTGACAGACATGTGGGAGAAATATATATTTAGTAAGAAATAAAGATAATTGATGAAATATCGGCAAAATAGAATTTATACTAAATGTCCTGGTACACGTAGTGTTTCCTGGTATGCTAAATTCATGTAGTCTTGAGGAAATTTTGAGTTGTTGGAGATAAGTTAGAAAATTTTTCTTGAGGATAAAATTAATCATTTTAAAAGCATTACATTAGTACTTAATGTGGTAGGTAGAAGAATAACCTACAAAGATACCCTAATCCCTGAACTTCAAAATGTATTATCTACATGGCAAAAAGTATTTTGCATATGTGATTAAGAAGGATCTTCAGATGGGAAAATTAACCTAGACTTAGTAGGTGGCCTCAGTGTAACTGTAAGTACTTTTACCTATTAAAGAGGGAGACAGGAGGCAGAGAAGCTATGATGATGGAAGAAAATTCAGAATGATATGGGATCATGATCTAAAGAATGCAGAAGTTCCTAGATACTGAAAAAAGCTAAGAAAGTAAATTCTTCCTTAGAGTCTCCAGAAAGATCACAACTCTGCCAATAGTTTGATTTTAGTCCAAGAAAATACGTTTTGGACTTCTGACATTGAGAACTATAAGAAAAATAATGGCATGTCATTTTAATGTACAAACTTTGCAACAATTTCTTACATCATCAATAGAAAAAAAGAATGCTTACAATAAGAAAAATGAAGGTGATGCATTCTGTGCTGTTAACAATAACTATATAATACATCAAGTCCCTAAATATCTTGGTACTCTGTAGACTTATTGGACGAGATATTTTAGTCACTCTGAAGACTGGAAGGGTGGCTAATTCTTTCTGGTTTCTCAAGGATGTTCTCAATGCTGATACTGAAAATCCCTCTTCCTGGAAGTCCCTTCCAGCCCAGGAAAATCACACAGCTATTTGCCTGAACTCAGACTGAATTTCTCAATGAATGAAGCTGTGTCCTCAGGAATAAAACACGGAGGAAAACAGCCAATTTGTTGTGAGTCTATGCACTCGAGGAATTGCGTTTTTCAGATGGACTGCACACTAGAGCATGCAGGAGAAGATGGTGTGGGGTCAAAATTTCTCTTGAAATTTCTTAAGGAATCTTCCCGGTTGGAGACAGACATCGTGTCTCTCAGCAAAGTCTGACATTGACAGTTTTACACCCAGAGCTACAACAGATTGCTCTTTCTCTGGTTAAACCCCAGAAGGAATTAGTTTGCGTTTAGGGACCATGTGGTATGAAAATCACACAAAACTGGTTTGTTGAGTAGTCTCAACTCAGTGGGGTATCCACACGAAGCAGTCTGTGTTTCTACAATCACTGCTTTCAACTGCAATCTGTCAAAATGTTCTTATTGACATCTCTGACAGATTTTGCAACTTTTCAGTCTGGTTATTTAAGCTGTACTTCCGCTTGAAACCTTTATGCTATCATGTTTGAATACCATCTCCTAGTGTAGAATAGAGCTGGATGCCATCTCCTACTGGCATGTCAGAGGGTGGGACGGGCCAGAGACATCATCTGCCTCTAAAGTATTCTCCTTTCTCTTCAAGGCTTCCCATTGTAATCCACTAGTGAGAAGAGAAAGGAGAAGAAAAGAAACATTTATATATATATATATATATATATATATATATATATATATATATATATTTATTTATTTATAAAATATATCATACATTATATACAATTATGTATATAATTATGTATATAATATTATATATGTATGTATTATAAATAAATATATATTCACATATATATTATAAAATTATATAAATATAAATATTATAACATATTATAAATATATTAAAATGTATATTATAAATATATTATATATAAATATATGATACAAATATATATATATTCATATATACATATGCCTATATTTGGCTTCTATGTAGCCAAGTTTTTCTTGGTAGACCCTCTTCTCTGTCTAGGAGGCCAGCCTTCTGATTTACTGTAGTAGGGCATAGGTGTGAATTCATCTGAGGACACAATGAACATCTCCACTGTCCTCTGCTCCATCAGGTGCTCCAGACGGTCATTAGGAGTGATCCCCACAACTTTCTTGGAACTAGGGCTCTTTGCCCTGCTAGGGAACCATCTTGTGCAAGACATTGGCTGGGTGACTTCAGCTCTGCTTCTCTTGTGGGGCCCTCTTGATTCCTGGGAAACATGCACTTTGAATCCCCCAAACAGTAGGAACATAGGATGCTTCAACCGCTTTGCCTCCCCCTGCCCTGGCACCATTTTCCAATTCTCTTGTTTCTTATTAATATAGTCACAGAATTAGCACAGCAACACAAATGCTTAAGCCAACAACAAACTTGGAAACCAAATACTGACCTTCTGTTTGTCTTAGCTCTCTCCAGCTTTCTGAGTGGTTTCTCCCAACCTTTTTCAGTTTATTGTGGGAAGAATGACATAAGCTGTCTCATCAAATACAGCTTTCCTAGAGAGTTTTCCTTCCATCCCCCCTTCTCCGATCCTCTGTTTGTAAGGATTGTAAGGGACATGTGGGAGAATAGAATGTGGCCAGAATAGTTGTGATTACTAACATTAAACCCAAAGATGGGATTTAGGATATAGGCTACTTAGCATGTCTTTTTTTTTTTTTTCATCATTGGGAACAAGTTACCAAGTATGATCCACACATACTGCATACTAAGAATCACTCTCAGTTTGGATGGAATTTTTCCCCAAACACTCAGGAACAAAGATAACAAAGGTAATACAAATATGTCTCTCAATGCCTGTGTCTTGAGGGCTTATCTTAACTTGGGGAAATGAGAGTGAAATAACTCATCATTTATACTCTCCTTGCTTGTTCATAGGTGGAGTGCAGGTCATGTGAGCAGGTGTCTTTAAGTTAATTTAAGTTGCATATGTATACAGCTTAAATGAACTAGCAGAAAAGTATTCTTGGAAAGACCAGATTGCAAGAGCCTTGGAAAAGCAGTCATAGAAATGCACACTTCATTGTTTCATTGAAATGTTTGACTGTGAGAAGGATAACAAATGGAAAACTATGCATAATCTGTAAGAAACCATGAGTAGTCAACAAAACTGTGGGAAAAATTAGAAGACAAATAACTTTTATTTTCCTGAAGAGAGAAAGAAATATAGATAGAGAAGAACGGAAAGGAAATATAGATTTTTTAAAAATTTAGGGACACATCAACCATTGGTAGTCTATTGACTTTTAAAATTCAAATCTAAACAAAGTTTAAAATAAATGCATTCATGATATAATTTTGGAATGCTTAACCATGGTTTTCTGTTTTATAATGGTAAAGAATTATTTTGTTAAAATTTTAAAAGATGGGACAATAGTACAGTCATTGCTCAATTTTCATGGAGTCTTGTTTCCAATATCTCCTGCAGATATGCAGATCTGCAGATGCTCAGGTCCCATACATAAAATAGCATAGTAACTTTGGCATATTTCTTACACAATCCTACTATGGATCTTATATTTCAAACCATCTCTACACAGCTTATAATACCTAATAAAATATGAATGCTGTGCAAAGAGTTGTTATACATCATTGTTCAGTGAATAATAAGAAAAAAAGAAATCTGTACATGTTCAATACAAACACAATACGGAATACTTGTGATCCAGGTTTCCATGAGTCTATGAATGCTCAACTCAGGAATATGAAGGGCCAAGAATGCTATTTATATTTTTAAATGAGTCTGTGTTTTTAGAAAAAGCTTTAAAATATTTTCAGGCGAAATGATAAGATGTCTCATATTTACTTCAAAATAGAGTGCTGGAATGGGCTAGGGATGCTGATGAAATAAAATTTATCATAAATTGTTTTGGATGGGTACTTGGAAGCTTATTATACTATTTCTATTTTTGTACCTGTTTGGGAATTTCTGTAATAAAAGTCATAAGTACATTTTTATCATGAAAATTCTAATTTCTAAGGATTTTTTCACAAGTAATATTTCTAATGGTAGAATTTTCCTACTTTTCTGTGACTATTGTCTCTGCATTTTTTGATAAACTTTGAGGTGGCTAGATTTATCCCAAAAGAAAGTCAGTGGGTTTTCATCCTTAGAATAAATAATTGAGTACAGAGGAAGAATATGTAGATAACCAACTGGGACATTTTACTCCATTCCCACCAAAATGGCAGAAACATATTCAGAAATTTAAGCACAAATCACTTAGTAAGCATTGAAATACCTACACTTTATGGAAAGTAAATTCACCTATGTGAGAATTTTCTATATCATTCCAAGATATCTGGAGATTCTAGAAAACTATTTTCTTCCTGTAAAGTGAGGAATGAAATGAGAGATTAAACATGAATTCAGAAATCCACACTTGCTATTTTCTAAAATATATCACATTCATCTTCAAACTGCAGTGTCTACACTGTACAAAGAAGCTATAGTTCAATATATTGAAGTGAGAATATGGAATTTGTCTAGATTAAGCAAGGCTAATAAGATAGTTTTTTTAGATCCCTTGAGATATCACTTTTTATTTATTTAAGGATAAATATTTCTAGTTTAATTAATCATCTGCTAATTTATCCCAGTCTAATCCTGTGTTTCTTGGTAAGATTAACTGTTTGTATTTCATAAGGATTTAAATAGAGTCCATGAAATTCACACAGTGTTGGTTATATATTTATAAATAAATTAGTTTTACCCTTAGTTAGTAAGATTTGGTTTTCTGTTCATTGAAATTAACTCTGATTGATTCTGGCATCATTTTTATTTTGTGTGTATTTTGTATAACATGACTTATTCCTTGTGATAGCTTGGTGTTGATTCAGGATTTTACACATCTAGCACATATAGCTAAAGGTTTTATTAAACGTTGATTCTAGAGCAGAGGGAAATTGTGTCCTCTTATGTAATACAAAGGCTTAACATGATTTTAAGCAAAAATTATATCAAGGGAATACATTTCAAAATTTGGTGATTTTGCTTATTTTTAATCTAACTGTATCACTAATAAAAAGCCAGGATAGTTTTAACATAATTTTGTAGAGTTAATTAGGACAAATTATAGTTCGTTTCAACTAGCCTAATTAATTTTTGCTTGTGATATCATGTTAAAATACTGTGTGGGCATTTGGTGTACTCTTTTTGCAAAATGAGGAAATATAACCTTATCATCAGTTAACATATCTGGTGTCTAACTAAATTTAGCTGAGACTTGTCCTTTTATATAAGTTCCCACTTATCTGAGTTGACTCCCATTAGCCACTGTGCCATAATGGCTTATGGGAAGACTGAACAGAAAATTGAATTAATGCAAGCCATTTCTCAATCATTTCTCATTCTCATAAAATGATTAAGGCTGATGTAAGAGGGCTCATTAAAATGGAAAACATTAGGCTCATTAAAAAGCCATTAAACCATCTCACTTCTCTGATTTATTTTATCATAACCTTATTTAGACATTGTTTAAAAGTCACTGCATCCCAAATTTCTTTTCTTATTGTTGGGGAAATGTTATCCAAAATTTGCACTCTGGCTACATAGCCATTTTAAGATCAAAATCATCTCCTACTACATTTACTTAGCTTATAACTCTCAAAGCCCAGCACCTAACTACTGAGACTTGGAGATCTGCCAATGTTACTCAATTGGGTGGATATACCTTCCCATGTTTATTTTAGCTATTTTTAATCTGCACAAAAGTTCTTACTCTTTCAACTTTGTATTGTTAAATTTGAAACCAAATTACTACTTATACAGGCAAAATGAATGCCGATTATTCATTGCATGATAATACTATAATTTTTGTGAAGCAGTAGTAATTTCTACTGCAAACCCAATAAAAAAATCTACCCTGGGAAAATACATCTTCATGAGGTCTCATATTGACCTTTAAATGTGATATAATCCAGATGCAAACAGGTTTTCTATTTTCCTCTAAGAATATTTGCTAAATATGGCTTTCTAATAGATTCCAGTAAAACTTGTTTGGCATGAAAATGACTCAGCACGTATTCCCAGTCATATAAAAGAGAAATATATTCTAAGATGCACTCATATTAGTAACATCTCACACTACGTGAAGCAGAACTCAAGTCCTGAAATCTCAGTGATTTCGTGATGTCATAGTCTAATGCTGATTTCAGTAGCCTTTGTCCATCTTGTAACTGCAAGGTGCTGGACATGGTGATTCACTGTTCACAACCCACATCACGGAAAGACTCATTGTCTAGTAAAGAGTGACTGAAACGCAGCCTATATGATACAATGTGAGTTAACTCTAAATAAGCCATATTTTTACAAAGGTACAGCAAAGTGCCAGAATCTTAGCTTCAGTTATTACTTCTGTCCAGGCTTGTTTCCATTCCCTCTTTTCTATCAGTGATGATTCCAAACACATTCGTTGATAAACATCCTAATCTCTATACTCAATTTCAGCAGCTGCTTCACAGAGAACCCAATCTACATGGTGGACTATATGTTGTTGGTGGTGCTGTTGAGTCATGACAGACTCATAGCAATCCTCATAGGGTTTTCGATGGTGCATTGATTCAGGATTGCCTCGGGAGTGGATTGCCACATCCTTCTCCCATTTTTGCAGTGCTGGGAATTGAACTCTGGACCTCAGAGACTGCAGAGCTGCACTCTAACAACTGGGCTAAATCTCAGCCCAGGTAGACTATATAGTATCTGTATTTGTGAGTCAGGAAAAGAAAGAGATTAACAAGACACATAGCTGTCAAATTTCATAGCCCTAAAGTGACCCATATCATTTCTACTCTTGGGCCATTGGACAGAATCAGTCCTATGGCACCAAATCAAGTGCAGGACGGACGATGGAAGTGCAAGAGAATATAGAGCTATGGTGAACACTCTCTGTACAATCATACTCAAACTAACATGCCATATAAGACAGAGTGAAAACATAGTATATTTTTATAGCATTTTTATTTATACTCATCTTTTAGATTCTCAAGTGAAATATATATTCCGTTTTTGATAATTAAAGTTATTTTTTGTACTTTAAATATTTTCTGTCACAATCATTCTCCTGCAGTTTTGACCTATGTGTCAAGAAATAGTGAAAACCAGAGATTTGACTTTCCCTATTTGGTTATAGAATAATAGGTGAACTAACAGGTACATGGAGAGACCACTGTATATAGTAGCAGCCTCTACTTGTCTGTATTTTCTCTCTTCATGGTTTCAGTTATTTGTGGTCAATGTTGCTCTGAGAATGTTAAATGGAAAATTCTAGAAATAAACACATAGTGTTTGAAATTTCCTGTTGCTCTGAGTGTTATGATGAAATCTCTCTATTTCTGGCTCTGTTATATGCGGATGTGTCCTTCGCTTTTGTGTAGTGTAGCCACCCAGGGTATATCACCCACCCACTAACCATTCAGTAGATATCTTGATTATAAGATCAACCTTAGCTGGGCACTGTGGTGCATGCCTGTAATCCCAGTGACTCGGGAGGTAGAGGCAGGAGGATCCCAAGTTCCAGATCAGAGGCAGTCTGCATAATTTAGTGAGACCCTGTCTCAAAAAGTAAAAAAAAAAAAAATGCTCTAGGGGTACAGCTCAATGGTCCAGCACTTGCAAAGAATGCAAGCATGAAGCCTGGGTTCAACCCCCAGTACTGCAAAAAAAAAAAAAAAAAAAAAAAAAAAAAAAAAAAAAAAAAAAGAAAAGAAAAGAAAAGAAAAGAAATACAACTTTTCTAGAACCACAATGTCTATCTGCAAGTAATCCTTTTGCAGTAGTTTAACATGACTTTGTAATGCCATGTCATTTACCATAAAAAAAACAACCCCATGTTCTCCACGGAATTTAACTCTCACTATTGTTTCTTCTGTCTGTGCTGCAGCTTGAACCCAGGGCCTTGTGCATGCTAGGCAAGTTCTCCACCATAGAGCTGCATCCTTGGCCACTTTAAAAAATTTTTTTATTGTTTTCATTTTAAGACAGGGTCTTTTGTGTTTGTGTGTGTGTGTGTGTGTGTGTGTGTGTGTGTTACTGGGGGTTGAGCCCAGGGCCTTGCACTTGCATGACTCCTAAAAGTAGTATTTTAGGATAACACTCCTAAAAGTAGATGTTCTTAGTTGTTTTGTTTAAGACTGTATTTCTCCTTCACTTTTAAGAAAATAAGATCATCAGTTGTAGAATTTGAAGTTTATCCATATTTTTCCAGCACTTTTTGTATTCCATTCTGCTGTCTTCTTGTCTTCATGGTTTATAGCAAGCAATCCATTGTTACCAGTGCAATGACACACACCTGTAGTCACAAATGATTGGGAGAATGAGATGGAAGGTTGAGAGTTTGAGGCCAGATGCAGCCTACATAGTTTTGCAAGACTCTGTCTCAAGATTTAAAAAATAAATAAACAATAAAAAAGAGATTGTTAGTGCCACTCAGTGGTGGAGTTAGTATGCAAGGCCCTTGGTTCAACCTCCCCCAATACAGAAAAGGAGAAAAGAATTTCACCATTACCACTGTTACTCTAATCTTTCTCCACAGGTTCATTATTTTTATTGTTTGACTCATCCCAACATTTCTTTCTTGTATTTATTTTTCTGTATTTTGACTATAATATGAATAGCTATAGATTGGCCACTTTTTTGTTGTTGTTATTATTTATTTGTTTGCTTGATTTTGTTGTTGTTGTTGTTTTCTGAGGTTCTTGGATTTGTAGATTGCTCTCTGTCATTAGTTTTGGAAAGTTCTTCGTGTTTATTGTTTCAAAGATACCTTCACTTCATTTTCTCTTCTTTTTCAGCTTTCCCAAATGTATGGACATTATACATTTTTGAAACTGAAATTTTTGTACATGTTTTTATTTTATTTTATTTTAATTCATTTTACTTTATTCATTTGTTTGTTAAGAAAAGGGCTCACTAAAATGTCTAGGTTGGCTTCAAACTTGCAATACTCTTACTTTAGCCACCAGAGTAGCTGGGATTACAGACATATACCAGTATGTCCAACTTGTTTTGTTTTTAATTCTCTTTTTTTTCACTGTTCATTTCAATTATAATGTCTCCAGGGACCTAGATTCGAGCTCATTTATTCTTTGCATGCTTATATTCAGTTCTACTAAGGAGTCCGTCAAAGTTACTCTTCATTTCTTTTACAATTTTTTTTTGTAATTTGATAATCAAAAGTAACTTCCCTGTGATTCTCTTTCTTAGAGTTTCCATCTCTCTTCTTACATTACCCATCTGTTCTTATATACCATGTACTTATTTCCTTTAAACTCTTTAACATAATATTCACAGTTATTTTAAAATACCTGTCTGATAATTTCAGTATCTGTGTCACAGCTCAGTCTGATAATAATGCTTGCTTTGTATTTCTGGACAAAATAATAATTGTAATAAGACTACTACTGAGTAAGTCCCCAAAATGTTATATTTGATTATTAGGCATGATGCTTCAAGCTACCATATAGTACCATTGTAATACTACATGGTACTAGACACTGAAAAAGAGGCAAATGCAAACTCTTTTAGAAGGAAAGATTTATTATAGAGTATAAAAAGTAAAGTATAGATTTCTAAAACTAAAGATTCTGAAAAATGGATGATATCTGCAATTATTCCATTCATTTGTGATTAGTCACAGGAGGTTTTCTATTCTCTTTATAAACTTTGTATGCAACAACCTTTGGTTCTCAGATATGAGCTAAGATGTTTTGCTCTACTGCAGAGGCAGAACAACTCTGGAAATACCCAGTGGCAAAAATATTAATGTCAGAAAATGGTAAAATTAAGAAAAAATGGATTTTTAATGTTGTGTGGCAAATAATTTAAAACATGATGGCTTAAATTGTTGCACATGTATTATCTTATTATCTCACCTGTGAGCCAAGAGTCCTTTACTAGTCTGGAATCAAGTTATTTGGCCAGGGTTGAGTCTCATCTAGAAGACCAACTGAGGAATGGCCCATTTCCAAGATCCTTCTGATTGTTGGCAAAATATAATTCCTTTGGCTGTAGGAATCAAGGCAACTTGATCCTTCAAATCAGAAAGAGAAAAAGAGAGGGGAATTTTTTTTTTTTTTTTTTTTTTTTTTTTTTTTTTTTGGTACTGGGGGATGATCCCAGGGCCTCACACTTGCATGCTTTGCAAGTGCTGGACCACTGAGCTGCACCCCTAGCCCCTTTTTTTTTCTTTACTTTCTGAGACAGGGTCTCGCAATGCAGACTTCCTCTGGTCTCCAACTTGCAATTCTCCTGGCTCCGCCTCCCAAGCCGCTGGGAATATAAACCTGTGCCACCACACCCAGCTGGGAATTCTTATAAACTTAAAATAATTGTGAAGTTCCTTTGCCTTGTCTTTGTGCATTCCACTGGTTAGCAGTAGGGCGTAGGTCCTGTCCACACTGAAGGGAGAGGACACAGTGCAGGCTTGAGCAAAAGGAAGCAGGCGTCACTAGAGTCATCTGAATGTCTTCCCACCATAGAATATAGCTCAAATAATTTTAAGCAGAAATAAATCTACAAACTGCAGTTGTACATGAAGAAAAGTAAAAAATGTATAGAAAAGTATAATCTGTGGCTGGATAATTTGTTGTTTTAAAATTAATAGTAACTCAGGTGAAATAAATGGCATTATCACATGAATGGAAATGAATACACACACACACCACATATGTATATTTACTTACTTACTATATAGATATATATGGGCTAGGATTTAGCTCAGTGGATAGAGCCCTGCACTGCAGTCTCTAAGGTCCCAAGTTCAATTCCCAGCACCGCAAAAATGGGAGAAGGGCCTGGCAATCCACTCCCAAGGCAATCCCGAGACAATCAGCCATTGAAAATCCTATGACGGTCGCTATGAGTCAGATACCAACTCAACGGCACCTAACAACAACAACTATATATATATACACACACATATATATATACACACACACATACATACATATATATACATATATATACATATATATATATTTACTTACCATATATATACACTTACTATATATATTATATATAGTAATATATATGATATATAATATATATCATATATATTATATATAGTAAGTAAATATATATATATATATATATATATATATATATATATATATGGTTGTTGTTGTTATGTACCATACAGTTCTGTCTGATTCATAGTGACCATTATAGAGTTTTCAGTGACTGATTGTTTCGGATTGCTTCAGGAGTGGATTGCCACATCCTTTTCCCATTTTTGCCATGCTGGGAATCAAACTTGGGATCTCGGAGACTGCACAGTGGTGCACTATCAACTGACCTAAATCCCACCAAGTGTGTGTGTGTGTGTGTGTGTGTGTCACAATTTTTAATCCATTCATCTGTCATAGGACATCAGGGCTGATTCCGTATCTTTTCAATTATGAATGATTTAGCTTCCTTTGGGTAAATACTTCAGAGTGGGATTGCTGAATGAAATGGTAGTTCTATTTTTAGTAGTCTGAGGAAACTCCATACTTATTTCCATAGGGGTTGTACTAGTTTATATTCCCACCTGCAATGTAAAAGGATTCTTATTTCCCCATATCCTTGTGAGCATTTTTTTTTTTTATGATGATCATTCTGACTGGGGTATGAAAGAATCTGAGAGTGGTTTTAACTTGCATTTCCCTGATAGATAACAATTCTGAACATTTTTTCATGTGATTATTGGTCGCTTTTATTCCTTCTTTTGAAAACTGTTTAGTTCCACTACCCATTTATAAATTGTTGTTGTTGTTTATTTTTGGTGTTGAACTTTTTGAATTCTTTATATATCCTAGATATTACTCTTCTATCAGATGTACAGATAGAAAAGATTTTCTCCCATTCTGCCTTTATTGATTGTTTCCTTTGTGATGCAAAAACTTTCTAATTTCATACAATCTTACATATCTATTCTTCTTGGTATTTCCTGGGCTTTTGAAGTTTTATTATAAAATAACTTGCCAATCCCCATATGTTGAGCATGCTACCAAATTTCCCTTCTAATGACTTCACAGTTTCAGGTTTTAGGTTGAGGTCTTTGATTCATTTTGACTTGATTTTTGTGCAGCATAAAAGATACAGATCTATTTTCATTTTTCTACATGTGGACATCCAGTTTTGCCAACACCAATTTTTAGAGGGAATATTTGTTTTTCCATTATGGATTTTGGCGCCTTTGTCAAAGATCAAGTGGCTGTAATTATGTGGGTCTATGTTTGGATCTTCTGTTTCATTGGTCTCCATGCTTTTTTTTTCCCCCTAATCTCAAGCTGGGCTGGGATTTAGCTCAGTTGGTGTACCGTTGCATTACAGTCTCTGAAGTCCTGAGTTCAATTCCCAGCACCACAAAAATGGGAGAAGGACCTGGCAATCCACTCCCAAGGCAATCCCGAAACAGTCAGCCATTGAAAACGCAATGAGGGTTGCTATGAGCCAGATACCGACTCAACGGCACCTAACAACAACAACAATCTCAAGCCATTTCATAACTATAGCCATGTAGGACAAAGTCAGGTACTGTGATGCCTCCTGCTCTGCTTTTATTGGCTCGGATTGTTTTGGCTGTTCAAGGTCTTTTGTATTTCCACGTAAAATTTTGGATTGTTTTTTCTATTTCTTTGATGTATTTCACTGGAATTTTAATGGAGATTTGAGAGTGATTTTGGTAGTATAGCCATTTTTAACAACATTAATTCTTCTGATCCATGAACAATGGAAACTTCTTCAACTTCTAGGGTCCTCCTTAATTCATTTATTTAATGTTTTAAAGTTTTCATTAAAGACTTCTTTAGGGTCTTTGGTTAGATTAATTCCTAGATATTTTAATTTTTGCAGAGCTATTTTGAATGAAACTGTGCTTTTCATTTGTATTGTCGGCTGTTCATTATTGGTATATAGAAATGATACTGATTTGTGAATGTTGACTTTGTGTCTCCCACATTACTAAAGGAATTTATTAGTTCTAAGAGTTTTCTAGCAGTAACTTTTGTTGTTGTTGTTGTTAGGTGCCATCAAGTTGAATACAGCTTATAGTAACCATAAGTACAGCAAAACAAAACAAAAATCAACATTGTGCCAGGTACATGATCTTTTCATATTTGAGCCCATTGTTGCAGCCTCGACGTTTCTTCTCACTTTGAGTCAAGCCACATCAGCAAAATGAGATCCCAACTTGATGGCACCTAACAACAATAACAACAACAACAATAACAACAACTGTGTTTTTTATTTGGTTTATTGTATGTTTCATTTCCAAATTTCTTTTTTTTTTTTTTTTTTTTTTGCTTGTTTCCCAAGTATCAATTTCTCTGCTGATTTTTTTCTTCTAGGTTAGGTACTTTTTTGTCCAGTGCCTGAATTGCATCTTTGTGGTCATTTATCATTTTTACGGAGTAGGCTTTTAAATTATTTGCCTGGCAACCTTAGTATTTCTGATTGATTTCAGTTTCTGAGGGTTTGTGATCTCTTGGAGATGACCCGTCCTCTTGCTGTTTCATTTTCCATGTGCTTCTTAGTGGAGACTTGAGTAACTGCTAGTTTGAACACCTGCAACACATCAATGCCAAAGAACTCAGCAAGGCACTGGCTGCAATGTCAAAAGCCTGAGGAGTGAAGGGTGCAAAGAAGAAAAAGGTACAAAAAGAGAGAGAAAACAAACAGGAACAAAGAAGAGAAAGGGAAAAAGTCATAAAAGGAAAAGCCTTCTTCCTCTACTGGTGTGGGTGACCAGTCCACCAGGTGTAGGTGCATCCTCCCAGATACCCAGCATGGCTGTGGGTTGATCTTCTTCTAATGGCGGCTGTCCTGCAGTCTGTTGGAGTAACACACCTACTGCACACCTGAGCCCCAAAGTCTACACTAAATCACAGCTATATAACAAAGTCCCTCTCCCCTTGTCAAGTCCCCCTGATCGTCTGTGCATTACCTCAGGCTGTGAGGCTTAAAAGTTGAAATATAGTTGGAGCGCTTGGAGCGACCACCTATCTAAGGGTAATCAACCCTCAGTTTTTTGTTTGATCAGTTCCAGAGCACACGTGACTATTCCTGTGTTTGGGAAATAGACATGGCTAGAGGGCCAGGCTGGGCACTGCCTCCTTCCTCTACTGCCAGTTCCGGCAGTGAGCACACAAGGCACCAATTGTGGTTATCTTGTGGCGCTCAAGTGCCTATGCATCTATTCCACTACCACTGACTCTGTGCTGCGTGGGTGGAGTCATTATTCAGGTGTGAAGCTCTGTGTACTGGCATTCTGCTCTGCAGATAAGGGGAGGGTTTGAGTTACCTTTTGAGGGAGTTTCCCCTACCTTGTCAAGACCTGGATGCCTTGTCTCTAAGGAGGATGTCATTTTCTACATCCTGCTGAGTAGGTTGCACCAAAGTTGATCCATCACCTCCCCTTTCATCTTTACATTCTTCCTGGTCCTCCTAGTCAGAATAAAGGCCACAATTCCCTGAATTGGCTTGACAGTCTCACCATGTCTCACGGAGACTGCTTCCACTCCACCATCTTGCTAGAGAAATCGTCACTGGCATTTTTCAACCATTTTTTAAGAAAGATATTTTTATTTCACGTAGATCAGCATGTGTCTTCCAGTTCTTTTTCCAGTTTGTATTATAGTATGGTAATGTCAATATTTATCTGTAGAGAATCATGGAGATGTGTACTACAAATGCAAAGCAAGGATGTGGTATTGAGAGCTGATACATGATTCAGAATGTCGTTGGTTTTTAGGTGCCATTAAGTGGGGTGCAAATCACAGTGGCCCAAGGTATATCGGAACAAAACACTTCCTGACACTGGTCCATGCAGGCACTATTGTGAGTGCTTCTCTGCTATTCACAGGATTTTCAATGCCTGATGTTTCAGGATTTTTTGGCAGTGATTCATATTAGAGATTGCTAAATAGAATGGACATGACCTCAAAGCAATATGGCTTAGAATCATGATTATCATCAACAGTGTAAAATTTGGGACAAGTTCTTCCTCATCTTGTACCCACGTTTTGAAGTTGGAAGTTGTTATTCCAACATTAGAGTCCGGTTGTGAGGATTAATGAGCTTGCCTACATAAATCACCTGGAAGGATTTGGTGTTTAGGAATGAACAGTACATAACTAACTATTTAAATGACAACAGTGATGATTTTGGTACCCTTTGCTATACAGCTCAAAATTGCATTAGTCCAAGTATTAAACTTAATTTAGCCTCTGTCTCAGTGGAGTAGAAAACTCAAGGAAAAACTCCTTGTGAAATTAAAATTATATTTTCAGAGAAAGAATGTAATAGCTGAGAATTTCTAGTTTTCTTACATGTGCATTATTGATGGTACATTTTAAAAATATTATAGTGCCATAATATTTTTTACTTTATGTAGCATAAATGTTATTTATTATAGCCTTATTGCTCCAAACATAAAAAAGAGTTTGTCCAGCATTCCTTAATGCACTAAATATTATCAAGCACTGACATAGATGCTACAGACATATTAGAGACACATGAATGAATGAATGAGTGAATGAATGGATACTAACTAAATGGATGAGTAAACAAGTGACTTACACTGACTCTCAAATACCTTCTACTCTAATAGAGTAAACAAAGATTAAAACAGTCTAAAAATCCTTGTCCCCAAGAGGCTGTGGTATTTTTCATGCTTATAGAGTATGAGAACTAAATCCAGATATTCTCATTTAAGGCAATGCTCAGAAATAATTTCTTGTATGGTTCAGATATGTATATTATTGTTTATCCTGATAATAGTTTCCCATTTTCCCCTATCAAATTGCTTTAAATTTTGTAATTTAAGTGTTGGACGCTAATCAAATACTTCAGTTACCTTTCTCATGTTTGCTTCCTCATCACAGGATAAATTGTGTAGTCTAAAATCTTTCAATGTAATTATTGGTGTATTTGCAATTAAATAATTACAGGTTTGTTAAATGATGCTTTCTGCAACTATACTGTTCAAAAGAGCTTATATGAATGTTTAAAATTTTTGATGATGAGGTTTGTATTATTGATTTACCAGAGACACAAAAATCATACTTTCATGATGACATAAATTGGATTAAATATACTTGAATGTATTTTATATATAATCTTAAATGTTTTCTAATTTAAATTAATAGGTAAATATTTTGCTTACTACTTTTAGTACATTCTGGTAAAATAACATCCTCTAGGAAAAATATGTGGCTACCACAACATCCCCCCTCATATTCAGCATTGTGTTTGTGTACATGCAGGCATGGTTTAGCACTTTGCATTTAGTAAAGTTCAGTGCTATCTCATTTAATCTCCACCTCAACATTTGTACTCCATGGTACATATTAGTCCAATTTTACAGATTTTAAAAAGGGAGAGTTTAAAACCTCTGTCCAAACCTTACCTCAAATCAGAATGCCACACAAAATATGTGACAGATGAAAGATACATAATACATTAAACACAATGCAAGCAGTAAGGAGCAAACTTTAGGAGCAGGAAGATAGAGACAATTTCCATGGAGTTTCTGCATTCGTTCAAATATGAAGCCCCAGAATTCAGACAAGGGTACTTTTGTGTTGTTGAACTACGAGTAAAATAACATGCTAGTGAACTATCATTTGGATACAAACATGAGGAGAAAATCAAGATGTAATCCATGATTGATAGAGTGATGGCTACTAATACTTCTGTAGTGGTACGTTGTTAATATTTTAAAAGGCATGGAATGGAAGAAACAAATGCAAAGAATTTTTTTTTGTTTGTTTCTTGTAAAAGGCATTTGGAACTTTCCCCTGTTTCTGCTTATAAGGAAAATATCTGTGCTAGACTGTGTTTGAAGCCAGAACATCCTCTTATTATCTCTTGGCTTGACAATGTGTACTTGGACGTAGGTTAGTATAGACCAGCACCCCCTCATGCCAATGGGAAGAATCTGATCCTTTGTATCTTCATATGTGGTGGTATGCTAAGTGCAAATTTCACAGATCTGCTTTAGGATTAAATGGAAAATAACAATCAGATCAACTGATTGATTGATTGATAGATATTCCATAAGAGCTACAGAGTAGATCACTTATTCATTACAAATTGTGGGAGACAGACATTTTCATTAATTTCATCTCTGAGTTTACATTCAAGATAATTGATAATAAATGACCTGTACTTTCCACCCAATCCAGCATCATACATAGAACCTTCAGATAAAGCATGAGCCTAAGGCAAGGTATAAAATAATAGCAAGATGAGACCCATAATTTGAACTGATATTGCTGGGTTTATGCTGCAGTCCTAAACACATTGGCTTTACTAACTTCTCAATATTTGGAGGAAACAACCACACAAAAAAAAGCTCTCTGCACTTAGGGATTTTCATTCATTTCAAATAACTGAATCAAATCCACTTAAACTCACTGGTTACCTTCTCTGGGTAAACTTAGTGTTGATAGTGTCTCATCAAAGGCAAATACTGTACAAATCTTTTATAAACTCTTCATTTTCTGTGTGTTCATAGCTCTTTATATTTTAAGTCATTCCTTATCATTTACTGCAGGGCAATTCAAACTAACACCGTTCTTTAGATGAAAGTGGGAACCCCTATTCTATATGGAAATCATGCAGAACCAAATTATTTGTGTTGTAACTTATCACCTTCCTAATGTACTTAAATTTCTATTTTCCTTGATTTGTTACTCAGTAGGTTTTTAGTGAACTTCATTGGATTCTTGCACTTAATACAACCAAAATTTACTCTTATGCTTCAGAGGTATGTGAGACGTAAAAGGATAGTTATAAAAGCTGCAGAATATAAGGTGGTGCTTAAATACTTAAAAATAATTAATTATTCTGTATCTCAGAGAAATAAAAGAGGACTTCAAGCACATACTTCCAACTGAATTATCTTCTCTGTCTAAGGGTTTTAAATAGATGGCACATTTGAATTCCCACGAGGCTGAAAAGAAATAAAACCAGTAAGAAATACCAATGTAAAATCATAATATAAATAACAACAATAGCACAACAGTGTTAATATAGGTTGAATGGAATTTTGAAATGCATATTTATTATTCAAATATACACAATAACCACTTTAGTTTAAAAAATTATTATTATTATTATTTTTTTTATTTTTCAGTACTGGGGGTTGAGCCCAGGGCCTTGAGCTTGCATGCTTTGCAAGCGCTGGACCACTGAGCTGCACCCCCAGCCCCTTTTCTTTCTTACTTTTTGAGACAGGGTCTCACTAAATTACACAGGCTTCTTCTGGTCTCCAGATTTCGATCCTCCTGCCTCTGCCTCCGGAGTCTCTGGGATTACAGGCGTGCACCACCATGCCAAGCTCTAGTATAAAAATTCTTATATTTACTTTACATTTTGGGAAGTTTAAAAAGTTCTTGTGTACTTCATACACTTTGGAAAATCAAAGCTCTTGTACTGAGGAAGGTTAAGAGCCACAGTAATTGAAAGCAACACTTTAAAAACATCTGTAACAAGAAAGTAAGATGAAACAATGGTTGGAAACAAAAGAGCAGTCATGGTTTTTCCAGCTTCTGAGAGCTGGTAACTGACGTTGGGACACTGTGGAGTACTTACTCATTTTCTGAATCCTTTAGCATGGCCGTTTTAGCAAACCGAGAAAATCAAAAGACAACAGGAAGAAAGGAAAGGCATCTTACATAATCTCAAGATGAACAACCATGTTCATTAAAAATGAAGAATATTACAAATGCCTTCCTATGCTTTACAATAAGATTTGATATAGCTTAATTATTCAACAATAAATCATGGATACAGCAACAATGAAAAATCAACAGTATACTTACATATTTGGTTTGTAAAAGGGTTAACTTTTCAGGTGAGAAATATTTATAAATTTCTTTAGTAAAATAAAAGTAGCAGACTATCTCTTTTCTTTTTTCTTTAAAGGAAAAAAAATATTTGACCCTGGCACGGTGGCGCATGCCTATAATCTCAGCCACATAGGAGGCAGGAGGATTACAAATTGGATACCTGAGGCAATCTCAGTAATTTAACAAGACCTGTGTCAAAACACAAAAATAAATGGGCTGGGGGTGCAGCTCAGTGTTACTGCACTCGCAAAGCACGCAAGCTGGAGGCCCTGGGTTCAACTCCTAGCACTGCAAAAAAAAAAAAAAAAATGAAACAAATTCATTTCACATTTTAAAAAATTTATATTATGTTGAGTTGTTGTTGTTGTTAGGTGCCGTCAAGTCGTATCCAACTCATAGCGACCCTCTGTACAACAGGGGGAACACTATTATCAGTGCTTCTCTGCTGTTCATAGGGTTTTCAATGGCAGGTTGATTTTTGGGAGGGGGTTGCCAGGTCCTTCTCCCAAGCCTACAGCCTCTGGTGTTCCCAGGAGGTCTCCCATCCAGGTACTAACCAGGCCTGACCCTGCTTAGCTTCCGAGATCTGACAGGATTGGATGCCACTGGGCTACAGCTGCAGGTTATTATGTTGAGTGGCATTTCAGAAAATATTGTGCTTAGTCATTTGAGCTCTGCACATTTAGTCTGCTGGTATTGTTCTTGTGTATAGCACAGAGAAAGCATATCTACACTGTGATAGATCCGGAATTTGAATAAGACAAAGGAAAAAATAGGCAATGAATATCTGTTCTGTTTTTGTTTTTTGAGACAAGATCGCCATTATGTATCCCAGGCTGTGTTGAAACTTGCTGTGTAGAACAGGCTGGGTTTAAACTCACTATCGCCCTCCTCCTGAGTGCTAGGATTACAGGTGTGCACCACCACGCCTGACTTAAGCTATCAGTACCTAATGGATGATTTTAATTAGTTGACAGCAGTGTTTAATGGTAAAGAAAAAGTGCTCCTGTTCTTCTTTTACACTGAGTATGATTTATAAAAGCCTGCAGCGGTAGCCCTGTGGCATCGGATCCCATCAGATCTCGGAAGCTAAGCAGGGTCGGGCCTGGTTAGTACTTGGATGGGAGACCACCTGGGAACACCAGGTGCTGTAGGCTTGGGAGAAGGACCCAGCAACCCACTCCCAAAAATCAATCAGTCATTGAAAACCCCATGAATAGCAGAGAAGCAGTAACAATAGTGTTTTACCTGTTGTAAGTAAGGTCGCTATGAGTTGGATACCGACTCGAGGGCACCTAACAACAACAACAACAATGATTTATAAATACTATTATATTTTTACAATATTTCTTTAGAAGTGATATGTTTTTATAGATTCATTTAGTAGAGTGATGCAAACATCTTAACTGATGAATTTAGAAAAGGAAAACAAACTCTTAGACCTAGAAAAATAAGCTGAGTGCACTAAAATATTTCTCATTTCTGTAACCGGTAACAAAGTGATAAGGAAGAGATTTAGTATCATAAAAGGAGTAGTCATAAAGGTGAAGTCCTAATTTACTTCCCAGTTTCATTTCAACCTAGTTCTTCATTGCTACAAGGCATAAAAGTTATTGAATTTTACTACCTTCACCTCATGCTGGTTTCCTATCAAAAAGAATATCAGTGGAACACCTCTGCTGAGCTCCCTACATGAAATTGTCCCTTTGTACGTCTCCTAATCGGCAGCGATGTGGCCAAGCATCTGGCGGTGACAAGCAGACGTCTTTGATTTATTGGCTAATATCACTGCTTGTTAGTGGATGGTTGAGCAGGAGACTAAAAGAGCATAAAATCAGAGAGAATAAATTATGAAGGCACCGAACTGTGCCATTATAAACCCTTCCTTGTCACAGCTGTGACATCTCATAGGAAATGGAGGATGACAGAAGCATTCAGTCTTCAAAGGGCCAATACCTTCCACTTGTGATCCCGACCGTAAATAAATAAATAACTCGGACAAACCACACAGGCAAGTTGGAACTCGAACAGAAAGTGCCTTCCCCAAAATAGAGCTCTTGGGTTCCAGTTCCTTCTACCTGAAAGGAGAGCACAACAAAGCCACCTTCGATTAGAAGCATTCACTGAGAGAGCACCAGGGTAGTAAGTACACCAATCGGGCTTGCTAGAACCTGGAAAATTTAGTGAGTAGCCTTACCGCACATTGCTTTGCCTTTCAGTCACTCTGATAAGGTTGCTCTTTTTGAAACTGGTTACAAGGAGCCTATTCTAGTGAGTCAATTTAGCCAGTCCATTCACACTACAAATGTCTGCCTGGCAAATGATTTTAAGATCGCCTACTTTTAGTTAATCTTTGGTAAAATAATATCCTGGAGCCACTAAAACTTATAAGCTGGCTTTTGAAGTTAATTTGTGTAAGTCATTAAAATCTATCTAAAATAAAGATTTATTAACAATGCATGGTAGTAAGAAAAATGTGCAATATACCGGAAAAAAACATACATCTCAGCCATTTCTTATATTTTTGTTTAGCTCAGTTGGTAGAGCGCTGCTCTGTACTTACTGAAGAGTCATTTTTGATCCTCAGCATCACAAATTGGAGAACGATGTGGCCATCCATTCCTGAAAACAATCTCGAAACAGCCATTGAAAACCCTGTGAAGATTGCTATGAGTTGGACCTGACTCAATGGCACCTAACAACAATATATTAAAATCATTTAAGAGGGTAGGTCTCTTTGAAACATAACATTTAAATGATTATATTTTAAGAGTTTAATATCTTTTAATTTACTAAATTTAAATATGAAAAAGAATAGCCAAAGTAAATGAACGTTTCCCTCATTTTCACTATGTTTTTCCAGGTGCATACATTCATTTATTCATTCCAATAATCACAAAAGTACAACTGTTGAGAAAGGTGCTGCAAGACAAGGTTCAGCACTGTGAAACTTTGTGTCCAGTGGGAGGCAAAGATACAGAGAAAAGTTGGGAAGAGATTATGAATGTATCTGTCTACCATGAAATACATTATAATACTAACACTTATTGGTTTATATTCTCCCCTGTTTTAGAAAGAGTTTATTACGAATTACAAAGATACATAAAATATAGCAATATATAATCAACTCAAAGTAGATTTTAAAAGAAAAAAAAAGAAAAATGACAATATTAAAGGCAAGAATAAAACTACTAACAAAATATAAACTATGTTGTTGTTGATAGGTACCTTTGAGTCAGGTCTGACTCATAGAGACCCTTAGAGGGATTTCAAAGGCTGATTGTTTCAGGATTGCTTCAGGAGTGGATTGCCAAATCTTTGTCCCATTTCTGTTGTGCTGGGGAATTGAACCCACATCCCCAGAGAGTGTGGAGCAGCACTCTAATATGTAAACTTTAAGCTTCTTTGATATGGTAAAAATGATTCATAGTTTTTGTCAATACTTTTTATCAGTCATCATGAAGAGAGAAACGCTATCAACTATAATTTTAAATGCTTTCAAATTTGCAAGAGGGAAAAGTGGCAATTTCATTGGAAAAAATGTATTTATTTAAATATATCCTTATTACATCACCCTAAATTTTATTGGAGATAAATTACCTGACAGGGGTGTTGGAGTAATAATTAAAATGTTAATTAGATATATCACAAAAACACAACCTTACCTAGCACCATCCCATTTTCTCCAGTAGCAGTCCAGATTTACATTCAGTTAAGTCCACGATTTTCTTAAAACATTTCCAAATTTTTATGACAAGAATAATCTTTATACTTGTTTTTCATTTATTTTCCACATGTGTGCAATATATCTGAATGTTTTTTTTATTTCATATTTAATGAAACAACGTATAAAAGTCATGTGGCATGAAAAACTCACTATTGATGATCCTTCCAGAGAATGATCATCTTCTATAAAAGCTAAAATTAAGATAAAATGAAATGCCTTTGGAACTTGTGATTAAGAGAAAAGTGCAGGACAATGCTGTGGCTAGAAATGGTGAAGTGTGACTTTATATATGCTCCTCAGATAACAAGGAATAAGTACAGGTTCTCCTGAGCAGGTATTGGCTTGGAAAAAAGCTGTTGCTTGCATTGGCAGCACACTGCAGCTTGCTAAGGGGTAAGCAGGGCCCAGAAACTTTGTTAGTGTTCAAAGAATAATGATTTTATTATGTAGAAACAAAGAAACCCAAAACATCCATAATATTACACCTGTAAGATTGAAGCCTTAGAGTTCTGCTTTTTAAGCAAGTAAAAATTAATCTAAAGCCAGGCACGGTGGCCTACACCTGTAATCCCAGAAATTTGGGAGGTAGAGACAGGAGGATTGCAAGTTTGAGACCAGAGGCAGTCTGCATAATTTATTGAGACCTTGTCTCACAAAGTAAAAGAAAAAAATGGTTTGGGGGAGAAGCTCACTGGTACAACACTTGCAAAGCATGCAAGTGTGAGGCCCTGTGTTCAACCCCCAGAAAAATAATAATCTGGAAGATTTTTAGGGTTGTTGTTGTTAAGTGCCATTGAGTTGTGTCTGACACATAGGAATTCTATGTACAACAGAATGAAACAGGATCTTTTTTTATTTGTAAGTCCACTGTTGCAGACACTGTGTCAGTCCATCTAGTTGAGGGTTTTCCATTTTCTTATTGACCTGACATTCTCCCAAACATGATGTCCTTCTCCTGGATCTGGTCCCTCCTGACTACATGTCCAAAATACATAAGATATAGTATCCTTTCTTTCAAGGAGGACTCTGCTTGCACTTCTAGGACCAATCTGTTGGGTCTTTTGGCTGTCCATGGTATATTCAATATTCGTCTCCACTTCAAAAGCATCAATTCTTCTCCTGTCTCTCTTATTCAATGTCCAGCTTTCACAACCATATGATGTGACTGAAAATACCATGAGTGAGTCTTCAGTGGGATATCTTTACTTTTCAGCACTTTAAAGAGGTCTTTTGCAACAGCTTTTCACAATGCAATGTCTTTTGATTTCTTGACTATTACCTAAACAGTGTTGATTGTAGAACCAAGTAAAGCAAAATATTAGACAACCTCAGTCTTTTCTCCATTTATCACAAAGTTGTGACTGACCCAATTGAAAGGACTTTTGTTTTCTTGGTGTTCAGGTGGAATTCATACTGATGGCTGTGTTCTTTGATGTTTATCAGTAAATGTTTCGAATCCTCTTCACTTTCAGCAAGCAGAGTTGTGTCATCTGCATAGTGCAGGCTGTTGAGTCTCCCTCCAATCATGATGCTGTGTTCTTCTTCATAAAGTCCACCTTCTTAGATTATTTGCCCAGAATAGAGATTGAAGTGGTAGGAAAAATACAGTGCTGATGTACTCCTTTCTTGACTTTAAACCAGGCAGTGTTTCCTTGTTCTGTTCAAACAACTGCCTCCTGGTCCATGTACAGATTCCTCATGAGTATAATTAAGTGTTCTGGTATTCCTATTCTTCAAAATGTTATCCACAATTTGTTATGATCCACATGGTTAAGTGTATTTGCATAGTCAATAAAACATAGACGACCTCTTTCTAGTATTCTCTGCTTTTGGCTAATATCCATCTGACATCCCCAATGATGTCCCTAGTTCCATGCCTTCTTCTGAATCCAGCTTGATTTTCCCGCAGTTCTTTTTCTATATACCACTACACTTGCTTTTGAATTATCTTTAGCAAAATTTAGCTTGTGTGTAATATTAATATTGTTTGAGAGTTTCTACATTTGGTTGTATCCCCTTTCTTGGGAATAGACACAAATATGGATCTCTTCCAGTCAGTTGGCTAGGTAGTTTTCCAAATCTCTTGACATAAAAAAGTCAGCACCTCCAGTGCTGCATCTATTGGTTGAAACATCTGTATGAGTATTCTATGAATTCTTGGAGCATTGTGCTTCCTCTAAACCTTCCACTTTGTCCTTCACTTCCATTGGCTCCTGATCATATGCAACCTCTTGAAATTGTTGGTCCTCCATCAATACTTTTTTGTGCAATGAATCTGTGCACTCCTTCCATCTTCTTTTGATATTTGCTATGTGGTTTAATATTTTCAATGTAGAATCCTTCACTATTGCCACTTGAAGCTTGAATTTTTTCTTCCATTTCTTAAGGTTGAGAAAAACAGAGCATGTTCTTCCCTTTTGGTTTTCTATCTCCAACACTTTGCATATGTCATTATAGCATTTTATTATTCCAAAATACCAATAATTTATGTGAACTCATAAAATTCAGTGTCATGAATTGACTTGAGACCTCATTCTTAAGATTTCTGGTTATTATCTGTAGGAATATTTCTTTTTTTTCCAATTCCTGACATTTTCCCTTAAACATTGTTTTGGTTTCTCAAGTATATGGAGCATGCACATGAGTTGGTCTTATATTGGATATTATGTAATCTTTAATAGAATATATTTGTTTATTTTCTGCATGTGAATCAGAAGTAATAGATCTTAACAATTCAAACAACATGTTCAACATTTTCTTATAGAATGAGGCAGCATCAGAAGTATATACTTTTAAATAGCATGCTCCTTTGCATTGAAGAAAGGGAAAATAAAAATGTGAGCTAATTTTTCTCTTAGGTTTCACTTCTTTGGTTAGAGGTAGCGTTGCAATTAAAACATTACTGAGGTGAATTCTCAGTGGCTCAGCACCTGGACACTTCTTACACACTTGAATAGCTACAAGTGTAGCCATGTGCAACCATGTGTGGCAAGTCTGTCAGAACTAACAGCAGGGGTCCTGATAAGAGTTCTCCATCACTAAACCTGCTTGATAGCTCAAGGTCTTTGAATTGTTATCAGAACTGGCACCCAATAGGGAGGCCACTAATAAGGGCTTGTTCATATCTCTTCAGTGTGCATTTTCTTAATTTTGCATAGGTTTATTCTGTCTTGCTTATATGAGGTTATGTTGGAGTTTAAACCTAAGAACAGACCCTGTCAGAATTTAAGTGGTTTGATTTCCTTTTGATGAAAGAGAGCAAGAATGCCATATATGAAGAAAATGTAGGGAATTACTTTCCAAATAAAATAGCATATTTTATGGGAACAGAAAACATTTAGAAAGTTTACTATGTTCACATTGATATTAGGCAACTACGACATCTGAGTTCACATTTTCAAAGTTTAAGCAATTAAGGTCAATTTTCTGTTGCAGGACTAGTCTCTACTAGAACTGCTTTTCTAAACTCAACATGTTCTAGTTGATACTTCAGCCAGATTGACCTACTACCTAACTCTTATCGGGCTGGGATTTAGCTCAGTTGGTAGAGCATTGCTCTGCAGTCTCTGCGGTCCCAAGTTCAATTCCCAGCACTGCAAGGACAGGAGAAGGACATGGCAATCCACTCTGGAGGCAATCCCGAAACAATCAGCCAGTGAAAACTGTATGAGGGTTGCTATGAGTCGGACAGGACTCGACGGCACCTAACAACAACAACCTCTTACTTGTCTCTTGTCTTGAGATGCCTCTTATTTCTTCAGGCAGCTCATCTTGGATCTCGACACCATACCCCTATCACTGGTTTTTTTTCTGGCCCATGACCTTATTCTAATCCATATGAGTACATTTCAGAACCAATTAATTACAGTTTGTTGTTGTCAGGTACCACTAAGTCGGGTCTGACTCATAGTGACCCTATGTACAATAGGATAAAACTCTCCCTGACACCATGCCATGCCCAGCACTATGCCATGCTTCTCTGCTATTCACAGGGTTTTCAATGACTGATTGCTTTGAGAACTTTTTGAGAGTGGACTGCCATGTCCTCCTCTCATTTTTGAGAGTGCAGAATAGCCTTCTACCAACTGATCTAAGTGCCAACTAAAGAAAGTTATTTATCATATATTCATGAATCTAATCCATACTGTCTCAACAGTTTTAGAGGGCTAAAAATAATCTAGATCTGGATTAGAATCACATGCAGATTCGATTCACAGTTGAGACCTGGTTTTGGGGAAAATGATAGAACTGCTATACATGTCATAAAAACAATACAGTGAAGTAGTTTATTATTTTGGTAATTATTGTCATCATTATAATTTACCTATTACTCACTATGCCTGCTGTCACACCACTCTGGCTTCAGATCCCAACAGATCTCGGAAGCTAAGCAGGGTCAGGCCTGGTTAGTACTTGGATGGGAGACCGCCTGGGAACACCAGGTGCTGTAAGTTTGGGAGAAGGACCCGGCAACGCACTCCCAAAAGTCAATCAGCCATCGAAAACCCTATGAATAGCAGAGAAGCACTGACAATAGTGTTTCATCTGTTGTACATAGGTCGCTATGAGTCAGACACCAACTTGACAGCACCTAACAGCAATATTATTTATCACACTCATCATCATGTGCAAATGAAACTTTTTATCAGCACTCTCTTCACTATCATTTTTACTTAATTGTGCTATGGCTCTGTGGACAAAGGAGAGTTTGAATGAAAGGAGATTAGAATTGTGAAATAACTTTTTTCTGTTTAAGGAACTCTCAACCTTAAGTGCAGATTCGATTCAAGTGCAGACTAAATTTGAGAAGAAATGGTATTCATAATTTTTCCCATAGACTAAGATCATAGTCTTTTTCTGCAGTTTTGAACACAGGAAATTCATCCATATTAACTGTTGTTGTTGTTGTTAGGTGCCGTCGAGTCGGTATCCGACTCATAGCGACCCTCATAGGGTTTTCAATGGCTGACTGTTTCGGAATTGCCTTGGGAGTGGATTGCCAGGTCCTTCTCCCATTTTTGTGGTGCTGGGAATTGAACTCAGGACCTCAGAGACTGCAGCGCAGCACTCTACCAACTGAGCCAAATCCCAGCCCGCATAGTAACTAGTTTCATGATTTTAAAACAATCAAATTCAAATTATATAAATTGCGTATGGTGGAGATTCTTTATAAGGCTCATCTGGAACGTCAATGATTGATGCCAAAGGAATTCTTTAACCCAATTATAAACAAGTTCATGCTATATAATTTCTAAAGCTTGTGTGTATGTGTATGTGAACTTATTGCTATTTCATTTAGTAGTTTTGCCACTAGAGAAATTACATTAAGAATCGCTAAAACAAAAGTCCTCAGGGACTAACCAGGTAAAATACGTGAGTGAAGCAGGCAGGTTTTACAAAAGGAAGAGTGCAAGCAGGAACTTAATGGCAACAAACACAAAACCCAGGTGATGGGAAGTAACAGGAAATAGCCAGGACCATGAAGAAGTGAAGAACAGATGCAGTATTCCCAGTGGCCCTGTTCTACTCACCTGAAGGGTGTGGTCACGTGATGATGTAAGCTATTACTGGCCAACTCTTCCAGTCTTCCTCAAAGCGTATTTGAAAATGCAGATTCTACATGACATTTCACAGTGTTTCCATACTGTCAAATAAACCACTCTACCGAACAGTCATAACCTAACTTTTGGAGAACTTAGTTCTCAGGATCTTAATTGTAGCATCTGAATATTTTATACATAGGAAGAAAGATTCAAGAACTGAGAGAAGAATGGAAAAAAGGAACATACTAAAGGAAATAAAAAACAGTTGTGTGCTCTTACTAACTGCACGTTAGTTTCTTTACACATAGCATAAATTGTATTAAATTCTGTGTCAAGAATGTTCCAACCTGAATGATATCTAAGTGCAATGATCAATAACTTCGTGGATCTTGCCCATACTGCTTTCATTCTCTAGCCTAAAGTGAACACAAAATATTTGAAAAGAGAGTAAGAGGAAGGAGTTTAGAGTAAAAGCAACTGCAATTTATGGTTAGATCTACCATTTGTTAGTTATCTGACACTTCATAAGTCCATTGATCTGTCAGAATTTCAGGTTTTTTCATTGCTTTTATACAGCGTATTTTTTAGTTGATTAAAATGAATGTGCTAGACAAAGTGGATTGTGGACTCCTTTAAAACAGTAAAATATTAAAACTATAGGTAATATGATTAGGATACCTCTGGAAAATTATATCAATCTTCAAAATTCACTTTGTGTTTATGGACTGTCTTAAATCAAAGGAGTTGAAGTAAGCCTCATAAAGATCTGGTATTTATTGTATCACTTTATAATTCAATACAAATAAATTGGGATTTACATATTATGGCACCTTGGAATCCATAATCAGAAAGCTTTACAGTTGTAACTGACAGTAACAAATAATCTTATTAATATTTTCCCTGTGTTTGGCGTTATTTGGTTTCCTCTTTAAAATGTGGTATGGGCAATGCCTAGTGGATGGAATTCTCCAGCTTTAATCACTTCACTTTTCATTTGAAAAGTAATTCATCATGAGAAGTCAGTGGGGTATAGAGAGCACTAATTGCAGCAAAATATCAAGGACAGTTTTCCTCTGTCTTAATTAAACATTAATGAGTAAAGTTATTTGCAAATGCATGCTGCAGCGATGGACTTGTCTATCTACGTTTGGTAAATACTGACACTAGATGTCAAAATAAGGCACCTTAATTGATTTATACAGGAATAGTTTTAAAAGATTGCACCTGGCTTGACATTTCCCTGGGTTTTTACAGAGTAGTTTCTAATAAATTATTTATAAAGAAACTTTTCCTGACCTATCCTAATTACAGGAGTGATTGTTTCCAAACTAATCAATTTGGTGTAAATTTGACTTCACTTGTCAGTTTTACTATCAACTTAAGGAATTCTACAGTAGATGATAAAGAAACGAAGTTTGTTTTATATTTCCAGTAGGAATAAGCAGGAAAGTCATTTTTTATTGGAAATATGTTGTATGATTTTAGAAGATATTTTCCTTTTTTGTATTAATAATGTTCTATGAATAGATTTGTTTTACTTCAATGTATTTGTTAGTGTAATTACTTGTTTGAGCTATAATCTAAATAAATAAAATTGGAAACCTAAAGAGTACATTTAATTCATGCTTCAAATCTTTGCATAATGCCTAAAATAACATTGCCTTTAATATATTGTATGGTGCACTTGATAAGTTAAAGCACAATGAGGCTGAGGACATAGCTCAGTGATTGAATAACTTGCCTCACATGCACACGCCCCTAGGTTCACTCCACAGTGCCATAAGAAAACAAAGATTTTAGCTGGACAACATTGAGCACATCGGTAATCCTAGGTATGTGGGAGACTGAGACAGGAGGATGGCAAGTTGGAAGGCAGAAGCAACTTGTGCAACTTAGCAAGACCCTGTCTGAAAAACCAAATAAATAGAAAAGGGGTGTGAGTGCAGCTCTGTGGAAGCACTTGCCCAAGATGCAAGAGGCCCTGGGTTCAAACCCCTGGTAATATAAAATAAAGAAAGAGAAGAGAGAGAGACAGACAGAGAGACAGAGAGAGGGACAGAGAGAAAGAGAGGGAGAGACAAAAAAATCACTAAAAAGGGCAAAAAATTGAACTTTTTGGCTCTCAAGTTCTGTAGATAGGAAAAGGGAATTTCTTATATAATCTATCGATTAATTGGCACGCAACTTTTACTAAATTTTCTTATGCATTTCTCTGAATGATTGCTGTTGTTAGGTGCCGTTGAGTCGAGCCCGACTCATAGCGCCTCTCACAGGGTTTTCAATGGCTGACTGTTTCCGGATTGCCTTGGGAGTGGGTTGCCAGGTCCTTCTCCCATTTTCGCTGTGCTAGGAATCGAACTCAGGATGTCAGAGACTGCAGACCAGCACTCTACCAACTGAGCTAAATCCCAGACTCTCTGAATGATTGCCCAGTAATGATTATTTTGATAAATATAAACAAGCAAGAAATTTAAAACTGAAATGTTGCCTTTAAATTCTTAAACTAATTCTACACTATGTTAAGATTTTCCAGTTTTATATATAAGAGAAATTGCCAGTCATGTAGTTTAGAAGTTACAATAAAATTTTGTGTAGGTCTGTGTGGCAATATAATAATTGTCAGAAATTTACAAAAACATTTTGCATATAGTTTAAAAGTATCAGTATGGAACTATATATTTTTTATAAAGGGGAGAAAAGGGGAAAAACATCCCTGATGTGTCTTAGAATGCCTTGTAAACTCTGTGTTAGTTGTTTTCAGACAGTACTGTTTAATTTCACTCTGAATTTTTCTGAAAATCCCAGCTTCCCAAACCATATGGCTTGATGCAGATAAAATTGGCTTACATCAAGTAGTGTAAACACACTTTGCATTTCCCACCTGTGAAACTACTCAAGTGTTATGGTGTACATTTTTAAGATTATTAGTGCTAGGTGTTCAGTGGATCTTTATTTAAGACATTTACCCCTTCTGGACTACTTCCTTACCACATTTGAAAATAACCAAGTGGCTCTTGCCTTCATCTTATAAAATTCATACTTCAGAAGAATTTCATTTTCAATTTGAGATTCAAATTCTAGATTCAAATTATTCTAAGCCTTGGAGTCCAAGGGATATTTTATATATGCTATTTTAGGATGTACTTTGGACTAGGAATTTCTATTTTAGAAAAATAAAGTAAATTGAGTATATTCCTTAACTTTATACCTTCGCTTTGTTAAAATCACACAAAACCAATAAAAATACTAACAGTATCCAGTCATGGAGTATCCATAATCCAAGAATTTGGGAGGTGGTGTTAGGAGGATTGCTAGTTTGAGGGCAGCCTGGGAACACAATGGGACCCTGATTCAAAAAACAAAAGGAGCTCAGGCCTGTAATCCCAGCAGCTCGGGAGGTGGAGGCGGGGGGATCACAAGTTCGAGACCAGAGGCAGTCTGCATAATTTAGTAAAACGCTGCCTGAAAGACTAAAAGAGAAAAAGGGGGGCTGGGGTTGCCTGCCGCTCACTGGTCCAGCACTTGCAAAGCATGCAAGTGTGAGGCCCTGGGTTCAATCCCCAGTACCACAAAACACAACACAACACAACAAAACAAAACGAGAAACAAAACGAAAATACTAACAACAAATTCATCTTTGAAATAAATTAAGAGATATGGAAATGCACAAAACAGAAAACCAGTGTTGGATTTTCCAATGGCAGTGATGGTTAACAGTGTTCTGATATACTATATGAATGGATGCTCCTGATTTCAGATTTCAAAACTCAATTGCAAATTCTTACTGACCCCAGGATAGAGAACCAACTATTTCTAATTTAGAACAGAAGAGAAGTTCTCAGATGGCTTGTAGTCATCTGACCTGATTTCTTTTTATTTTCAAGGGTGGACATTGGATGCTGGGTGCTAATCTAGGAAAAACCAGAGTAAGAACTAATTTGTAAGAAAGTCTGTTGGTGGCAGGGATTAGGAACCACAGATTATGAACAGACATGTGAGAAGTGAGAGGGAGCTCTCACATTCATCATTGGTAAGAAAAATAGGAACTTGCTTAGTACTTAATCAAAACCCACTGCTCACATGGAAAAATTAATTAAAATTCTAACCAAGTAGAATGAGAGGAAGGACAGAAAGCAAAGCAAAGGAAGGAAGGAAGATGGATCTACAGAGAACATTTACTAGAAATACCTTCCTGTGGACCAAATACGTAACCAAATATAATTCAATAAAATAAAACAAAGCCACCTCAATGGCATAATGGCTTCCCTGTTCTGATACATTCCATAATGGTATACTAAATTTCCATATCTACTTGAGTCTGTCTCTGGATTTCATATTCTACTTCATTTACTATTATCTATACAAGAATAAATCTCATATAGTTTTATAGAGATGTTAAAATAAAAATGTTTACATATTTTGGTATTATTAACCCTTCCTAACCTCACTCCCATGCACCACAACCCCCACCAACCCATACTATATTTGTTTTGAGGATTTTGCTATCTCTTCTTTGTTTATTCCTTTCTTAAATTTCTTAAAATAGTTTTAAAGTCTTAGCATTTTTAATTTTTATTATTTTTTATTGAAGCATAATATTTGCATGTTGGCCTTCGAAAACTCAAGAGGGTCACTTTGAGTTAGACCCAACTTGATGGCTCCTAACAATAACAACAAATATTAGTTTCTCTATTATCTTCTGAGTTCTTATGTTCAGATAGAGAAGCCATGTAGTCTTTCACACATATAGTCTACCAAATGGAATTAATAGAAATTTCATCAGTCAGTCTATATATTCTTGCTTAGAATTCCATTCAGAGCTTTTGAAAATCAATATGTGATGATAATTTTGTTCTAGCTTTTTTTTTTTTTTCGGTGAGGCTCTTTTTTGATGACAACTATTAGCTCTTTAAATTTGGTAATATTTCTTGCAATTATTTTCATAACTTCATCTAGCCTATGATTTTTCTTTCTGCTAATGACTGTAAGAGTCACTATGAGTTGGCACCTCACAACAGCGTCTGTCAGTTCCCATGCGTTTGTCAGCTTGTGGTGCTTTGGGGGTTTGTGTGTGGCTGTGATGCTGAAAGCTATGCCACTGGTATTTCAGATACTAGCAGGGCCATCCATGGTGGACAGGTTTCAGCGGAGCTTCTGGACTAAGATGGACTAGGGGAAAGGACCCCTCAGCCCACTCCTGAGACAACTGTTGTTGTTGTTGTTGTTGTTGTTAAGTGTCCTCAAGTCAGATCCAACTCATAGAGATTCTATGTACAACAGAATAGAACACTTGCTAAGACTGTGCTATGCCCAGTACTATGTCATTGCTTCTCTGCCATTCATCATTTTCAATGGCTGATTGTTTCGAGAGGACATTGGAAGATCCTTCTCCCATTTTTTTGAGGTGTTGGAGATTGAACCCAGGACCTGAGAGAGTACAGAGCTGCACTCTACCAACTGAGCTAATCCCCAGCGCCCTTCCCCCAAGTAATTAGCCATTGAAAACTCTATGAATAGCAGAGAAGCACAGTTAAACAAAATATAGGAAAATGAGCCCAACTCCCAGTATGGAAGGCATTCAAGAAACAACTGGAGAAGAGTTGCCTCCTCAAAGTATGGTCAACCTCAATGACGAGAATGGAGTAAAACCCCTGGGACCTCCTTTTGCTGTGACGCGACTCAAAATGAGAAGAAACATAATGTCTGCAACAATAGGCTCAAACATAAAAATGTCTTGTGCCTTGCATAGTACAGGATAGCATTTCATTCTGTTGTACATAGGGTTGCTATGAGTCCAGTCTGATTCCACTGCTCCTAACAAGAACAACCACCTCTGTCAGGTTTTACTTTTAAGGTTATATTGGCTCCATAAATTCACAATGTTCCATCATTTTATTTTTCCTTAAAATTGCTTATAAGAATCAAACTATTTGACAACCTTTTAAAAAACTGAGTAAAGTATTTGTGTCAATATATCTGATGGTTGATTCAATTGACTTAATATTTATAGTACTTTCTAGGTTATCTCTTTTTAAGCCAATTTCTGTAGTAAAAGAAATCATTCTAAAAATGTCATGTATTTCATTCTGTTTTCAAATTTATTGGCAGAAAAGTTATTAATAGTAAAATATTATATTTATTTTCTATTTTTTTTTTTTTTTTTTTTTTTTTTTTTTTTTTTTTTTTTTTTTTTTTTTTTTTTTTTTTTTTTTTTTCAGTACTGATGGTTGAACCCAGGGCCTCATGCTTGCATGCTTTCCAAGTGCTAGACCACTAAGCTGCACTCCCAGCCCATTTTTAAACTTTTTGTGACATGGTCTCACTAAATTACAGTGAGTGCCTCTGATCTCAAACTTGCAATCCTACTGCCTCTGCCTCCCGTGTCTCTGGGATTATAGGCATGCATCACTGCCTCTGGTTCTTTTCTTTTTCCATCTTTTTCCTTTCCTTCCTTTTTGTTTCCTTTCCTTTTCCTTCCTTTCTTCCTTACTTTTTCCCTTCCTTCCCTTCTTTTCTTCTCTCCCTCTTTTCTTTCCTCTCTCTCTCTCTCTCTCTCTCTTTCTTTCTTTCATATTGCAAAACTTTTCTTGATGTTTTTCAGTGACCTTGTGTTTGTCCCTGCTAGGAAAAAAAAATTACATTGTTGAAAACTGAGGAATAACTGATTTAAAAAAGACCTACCAAATGATGAATGGAGAAACTATTGCAAAGATTTCTTACTGGTAAGCAGAATTTGAGTACCTGGTATGATGATTACAATTAAACTACTAGGAATGAAGAATATATTACATATGAAGTAGAAATCAGTCTCAAGCCACCTTCTTATCCCTCTAGAGGGCCTACTCTGAATCAATAAGCTGAAGACTAAGAATGGATTAAGGTTTTAGCTGTTCCAGAGAAGCACTGTATTCCTGGGTTTGAAATTTCTCATTATAACTATATCATTATCATCTCTGGGAATGAAGTGATAGCAAAGGCTATGCTGCCTAGATTTTGGATGTGAAACCTCCAGTTGTGCCGCAAGGTCAAGGACTACTCCAACTAAAGATTAAGCATCATATAGTAGCCATCGTAATGAAGACCTGTCCATCCAAGGGACTTTACAAGTGGCAGAATGACCTATGGTTTTCACACAAAATAATGATTTAAAGATCATATTGAAGTAGTAAAGAAATTAATGATACGAAGGAAAGGAGAAGTTTCAATTTAGTAAAAAGCAAAAAGAAATGAGTAATTTAGCAAAAACAGTAGGTTTAATTGTTGTTGTTGTTAGGTGCCATGGAGTCCGTATCCGGCTCATAACGACCCTATGTACAACAGGGGAAACACTTGTCAGTGCTTCTCTGCTATTCATAGGGTTTTCAATGGCAGATTAATTTTTAGGAGTGGGTTGCTGGGTCTTTCTTCCAAGCCTACAGTACCTGGTGTTCCCAGACAGTCTCCCATCCAGATACTAACCAGGCCCCACCTTGCTTAGCTTCCGAGATCTGACAGGATCAGAAGCCACAGTGCTGTGGCTGTAGGCTAGGTTTAATTAGCTCTTTAAAAATCAATGAAATATGACCATAATAAGGAAAAAAGAAGGAAGTAAATACACAAAATCACTGATCATTTTGAAATAATCTGTAGGAAGAAATTTTAAAGATTACATGCCAGTTCAACTCTCTATTCATTCATCTGAAAATCTACAAAAAATGTTAACTTGTAGAAAAATACATAAAGAATAGAAAATTATCCTAAAAGCAAAAGGAAATCTAAATAGTCCCATTACCAAAGTTGATAAAAATAAAACCTTCAAAACCAGTGTTCTGTAACAATTTATGAAGCTCAATTGATTTGAAAGTTAATTTTATCAAAACTTTATAAATGAGAAACTCCAAGGAATACCATAAGCTTCTAAATGATTGATAATTAAACAAGTGGCAGACTGATAAAAACCAAGTAGAAATAAAACATACAGGAAAAATATGGATGAGTCTAACTTTGTTATACCATCGCAAATCCTCTAGAATACTTCTAATTAAAATATAATGCCATTGAATGAATAATGTGCAGTGATAGATATATATGTTCTTAAAATGCAAGCACAGGACATAGTATAAAAAGTTTGTCCTATATATGTTGGAAATATTTTATAAAATTCAGAATTTATTCTTCCTTAATTATAAAACCTACCACAAAATTAAAGATAGATGTATGCTTATCTTTTTCAATACAATGCAAGCAATTCTCTAGTAATCAATGGAGAAACATTGAAATTATTCTCACAAGTTAGCAGCATGGTGGAGGTTGTTCATTTTTACCATTATCATTCAACAGTTTTGAAAATATATAGCAGTGCACTTTGACAACAGAAGGAAACTGACTATAAAACTTGAATAGAAAAAATGTAAGTTGTTCTTTGCAGATAATATGTACATAGTTTGAAGACTCATTAAAAATCTGCATATGTATTGCATAGTATAGTTTACAGAATTAGAACTTAAACATTCATCTTATATAATGGCTAATATAGTTTTGTAACCCACTTAGTATCTAGCAGGGAAAGTACATAGCTATCAGTCTTTCATTTTGATATTAATTCTTACATGTTTACTCTTTTAGTTTAACTATAGGATTTTTTTGTGGTATGAGAATTTGATTGGTATATTATTAAATTTGTATGATAGATTGCTTTGAGAAATTGGATTCTTTATGTGATTGAGCCTCTTGTTTTACCATAGTCTTGTAATGCACTCAAGTTTTTCTATATTTTTAGTAGAAAATTCTAGCTTTCTCTATATAAATCTTGGTCTTTTTTTTCTAAAGTGTACTAATTAGCATCCATTGTGTTTTCATAGAAAGCGTTAGCATAAATTCAGAAAAATTTTGATGTGTGCTGATTTAAATTTGAAGAGTTATATTTCCAGAATTATTTAATGAAACTATTGAATTTTTAAAGAAATAATACCTTCAAATGTTAATAACTTAAAAATACATATGTGTATTGTGTGGACATTCATGCATGTACGTACAACAAATTGAATTGCAAGTACTTCCATAATAATTCACAGTAATAATGGTGATGGTGAATATTTTTATTATATTCATTACTTTATTGGGAATATATCTCATATTTTTATTATCAAGCACAAAATTGGCTGGTATTAAATACCTTTTTATGTTTGTATATTCATGGACTCGTTGTTGTTAGGTGCCATAGAGTCGGTGTCTGACTCATACTGATCCAATGTACAACAGGCGAAACAGTATTGTTCGTGCTTCTCTACTATTCATACGATTTTCACTGGCGGTCTTTTGGGAGTGGGTTGCCAAGTTCTTCTTCCATGGCTTCATTAAGAAAGTGATAATTGGGAACAGTGTAGGTAATGAAAATGAGATGAAGATATTTTCAGAAGTTGAAGGGAAAGATATTTCAAAAGAGAAATGACCACCCCAGGAGCCCTAGTGTCTAAGATGTTGAAAAGGCAAAGGGATTAGTGTGACAAGAGCAAAGAGGAAGGTGACAGAAATTAGGTCAGAGGTAAGCAAGGAGGGCCTGAATGTATAGGGTCATGGGGTTGATGGCTAATGTGGCCTTGACTGTGAGTACACAGAAGCCATTGTGGAATTTTCAACAGAGTAATGACAAATCAGCTTTATATGTTTAAAAGAACTACTCTGATAGTACCATCTGTACTGCCTTGTCTACACCCTCACATTATGCTGTTTTGTTGTTGTTGTTGTTGTTAGGTGCCGTCGAGTTGGTATCCGACTCATAGCGACCCTCAGGGTTTTCAATGGCTGACTGTTTCGGGATTGCCTTGGGAGTGGGTTACCACATCCTTCTCCCATTTTTGCGGTGCTGGGAATCGAACTCGGGACCTCAGAGACTGCAGCACAGTGCTCTACCAACTGAGCCAAATCCCAGCCCATGCTGTTTTGTATTCTTCTCAAATCCCACAATCTCTCTTTTGTACCAGAGTATAAAGCAGATGAGAGATGAGCAGGAAAAAAATGCTACTTAAACAGTATTTATTTGACTTGTGTTGTTGTTGTCTCAATGAGGCTGATTAGGTACTATGCAATTTTTTTCTGATTATTTACTTGTAGTAAACTCTAATGGTCTGGGCCTTTGAATCATGTGGAATTGAGTTCTTTGTACCCTTTTCCCCTTATTTACTATCCCTGTTTGTAAGAGCACAAATTTTAGACAGATTATCTGAAGTCTAAAGCCTTTATATGATGCATTAAAACTGAGCCATAAGCTCTGAGTTATGAGGTGCAATAATTAATTTTCTCATTTCTTCACATTTCCATGTTGTTAAATGTTAATCAATTCCTGCTGTTTTAGAGGTCAGGCATTTAAATGTTAGAAATAATATCCATAAGGAAATACATTATTGATATTTAAGTTACTGAAAACAAAAGGATAGAGTGAGAATCAACTGAACATAGAACTAAATTAAATGTACTTGATATCCTCCAAGAAGAGTGCATTTTATGACCGCCGTCACAATAAATATCACTTAATAAAGTGGTATAGTTTCAGTTTTATACTGTTGCTTATTACCTACCCAAGTTTTCAGAGAGCTTCATTCTTTATTTAATTTCAATTGCTTAATTTATAATATGTCTATACAGTATTAAGCTGTGTAGTGAGAACATAATTCCTTTCACTTATTCACATATTTAATTATCCCTTCATTCAACAATTGTTTATTGACCACTGGCTATGTGTCCAATGTTTACGTTTGTAATTCAGGTGCAGCAGAGAACAAAACAAAGCATTTTGTCCTTATTGAAGGTATTTTAGTAGAGGACGAGAAAGAGAAGGCAAACCTAATTAATAGGATATTTTACAAGGGCAAGAGGGCTGTGGAAATAAAGGGGAAAAGGGGGGAAAAGCAACAGAACAGAGAATGGGAGACTGAGAATATGGGGATAGAACACCCCAGAGGTTACCATATTTTTAAGTGAGGATGTCAGCATTAGGCAAATTGAGACAGTGAGATTTGACAGAACTCTGAGGAAACTGAGAGAACAATCATGCATATATCCTGACAGAGTGTTTCCTGGGGGGCGGGGCATGAACTCAGTACAGGTGAATAGGAGGAGAAATAGCTGAAGACCAGTAACTGTTGTTGTTGTTAGGTGCCATCGAGTCAGTATCCGATTCATAGGGACCTGCGTACAACAGGTGAAACACTATTGTCAGTTTTTCTCTGCTATTCATAGGGTTTTCAATGGCAGATTGATTTTTGTTACATGCCATAAAGTCGGGTCCAACTCATAGCGACCCTATGTGCAACAGAAAATAATAGTGGGAGAGGATATAACAGTTATCAGGGATTCGATCTCGTAGAGTTTTGCCACACACGTTAAAGACTTTGCTTTACTCTCAGATAAGCAGGGTAACATTTCAGAGCTTTCAAAAATGACACCTGTGTTTAGACTTCAGCAAAATCATCCTTGTACTTTTGAGAATAGATCAAGGAGGAGAAAGATAGGAGTTCAACCAGCCAACCATTGTAGCCATCAAAGAAACAAATCATGAGAATTCAGACCAGGGTTGTACTAGGGAATGTGCTAAGAAAAGATATAATTCTGGTGTCATTTTAATATTGTGCCCAAAAGATGATGACTTAGAAATGTATGTAAAATAGAAAGAATTTGAAACACACACCCCATCACACTGTGAGAAACTGGTAACTTTATGATGTCATCAATGAGATGTGGAGAGCTATTGGAAGAGCAGATTTGGGGTAAAGACAAGAAGTTGAGATTAAGATGAAGCATTGAGACACTGAGACTTGTCTTTTGGGCAATCAGAGAGGTCCAGTGGACAGCTGTATATATGAATCTAAAGTCTAAAGAAAATCCTGGCCTAGGAATGGAAATTTGAGAATCATTCCATGTTGATGGTTTGCCAAGCTGTCAGACTGAGTTGTCCATGGAGTCACTGCACAGAGAAGAGAGTACAAAACTAAGCTTTGACATCCAAGCATAGAGAGATGAAGAAGGACAGGAACCAGCAACAGAGACCACAAAGGAGCAACGTTCTGTTAGAAGGAATTCCCTGCGGGGCTAGATTCATAGACATGCTGCCTCTGCAGGGATTTATGCTCAAAGACACTGGTAGCTGCTAATTAGCTGCTGTAGCAAAAATATCATAAACTGTGTGGTTTACAAACAACATATATTCTTCACTGGTCTGAAGGCTGGAAACTTCAAGATCAAAATGCTGGCATATTTCAGTGTTTGGTGAAGGCCCACTCTTCAAAGAGGACACCTCATGACTTTTTCTGCGCATGGTGGGAAGGAGTAGCTAGCTTTGCTGTTACTATTTTGAAACTCTTATGCTTTGATCAACATCAAATATAGATTATATAGTTGGTCTTAATACTGTGCCATACTAGTCATACATGAAGCACAAGTGAGAAATCTAATATCTAAGTAAGGACTTCTGATTAAGAGAAAACAAAGTAAAATTTCATGTAAATATACATAGTAAAATAGAGAAATTTTCAAGCTACCAAACCATTTGTTCCCTTCCTTTTTGCAATATGAACACATTTCTTTGATGTTAATTTCTGTTTATTTGTTCATGTTTGTTTCTCTTCCATTATCTCTATTGAAACTTAAAACCCTGGGATAGCAAGAGTCATTTGGTTTATTATTTATTTTCTTTACTTTCCCTAACCTTACAACTACACATCCTAGCACAATTTCTGGTATAAATCAAATGCTCGAATTATTATTTCTGATCAGCTTGTCTAAATGTAGTACAAATTAGTTTATTGATACATAAAATGATGTTTTCTCATTCCACAATCCCATTATGCTTTTCAGTATTTTGATTAAAAAATCACCTTTTTACCTTGGATTATTTTGAGCTATAGGGCTGGGATTTAGCTCAGTTGGTAGAGCGCCACTCTGAAGTCTCTGAGGTCCTCAGGCCAATTCAAAACACCACAAAAATGGGAGAAGGAAGTGGCAATCCACTCCCATGGCAATCCTGAAACAATTAGCCATTGAAAACCCTATGAGGGTCGCAAGAGTTGGACACGACTGGTAGGCACCTAACAACAACATTTTGAGTACTACCACGTTCATTCTCTTTGCTCCTATATTACTTTGACAACTTTTTCTTCCTCTTTCTGTTTGTCCTAAATAGATGAAGCAAGGAGGGATAAAGAGTTTAGGTAATCATTAGTTCTTTTGTTTTCTTTTATTGTTTGCCATTCCTTTAGTCTATCTCCATAACTGTTACCTTCCAAATGTTGTTGTTGTTGTTGTTGTTGTTGTTGTCAGGTGCCCTTGAGTCGGTATCCGACTCATAGCGACCCTCATAGGGTTTTCAATGGCAATCTGTTTTGGGATTGCCTTGGGAGTGGATTGCCAGGCCCTTCTCCCATTTTTCAGTGCCGGGAATTGAACTCGGGACCTCAGAGACTGCAGCGCAGTGCTCTACCAACTGAGCTAGCCATTCTTTTCTCTCCAGATTCAAAACTGAATGTTATCTTGGCAACTGGTTGTCTCTGTCTTCACTACTCAGAATCTAACCCAGAATAGGTACCAACGGTCTACCATTTCCAGCTGTCTTATTAATCTTGACTCTTATCCTATTAGTTGTTGCTGTTAGGTGCCGTCGAGTCGGTATCCGACTCATAGCGACCCTCTGTACAACAGGGGAAACACTATTGTCAGTGCTTCTCTATTGTTCATAGGGTTTTCAATGGCAGATTGATTTTTGGGAGGGGTTTGCCAGGTCCTTCTCCCAAGCCTACAGCTTCTGGTGTTCCCAGGTGATCTCCCATCCAGGTACTAACCAGGCCTGACCCTGCTTAGCTTCCGAGATCTGACGGGATCGGATGCCACAGGGCTACAGCCGCAGGCATCCTACCAGTAGCCTACCTTTTCCAGCTTCGTGGACCCTAAACTATCATTAATGTGTTGCTCCCTTACTTTGCTTCTTTACAGTGACATGTGTATGTTCCTTCTTTTCTATACTATTGCAGCCGCCCTGATTCTGTCTCTGAACACCCCAAACTAGACTGCCAAACTGTCCCCAGTTTGATTCCTTCCATATAAATTCAACATTGCATATTCAAAGCATTACATTACTCAAAGTTAAAAATAATAAAATCTCCAGTAGCTCAGTGTTGTCCCTGGTTCCTACACCGTGTTATGCTACTCTGGCATACTAAAACCTCTTGTGAAGTATGTCACAACAACTATGATTAAAGTGGAAGGTTTACAATTGATTTGAATTTTTTAAAATTAGTAAGTGTTGCCTTAGGCACATCATCTCAGCCCTAATGCTTTGCTTTCCAAAATGCTTTTCTTAAGTAGAAGAGGAAGCAAGAAAGGGAGGTGGCAGTGAAAATAACTTGTAAAAATAAAAAATTGGGTATAAAACACATCTGTGTTATCTATTTCACAGTCCGAAGTACCCAGCCATTACTGACATACTGTGAATAGCTGTGGTAGTTAGGAGTTATTATAATTTGTAGCACTATGTGTCTTCTCTGGATTTCTATTTTAATTTTGTTCCTTTTTCTTCCTATCAGAAAAATCGGAGTGTTTTGTGCATACAATAATTCTTCACCTTGTTTGTTCCAGCACACACACGCCACAAACACACACACACACACAAACACACGCACACACAAAGTTGAGAAACACTGACGTACATATTTAAATGCAAACATAGCTCTAGTATTTGAATTCCAATGAACCTGGATCACAACTGTGACCAGAGTTTGGCCATTGTGACCACTTTTTAAAAATAAACATTTTCCTTTTTTCCTGATCTTTTGCTTTTGGCCACTTCTTTTTCCGCCATCATCTTGATATATCTCAAGATCCATTTCAATGGAGTTTCCTCTATGAACTCATGTAAGTTTTTCCTCCCTTCACCACTTCTTCTACTTCTTCTTCCTTTGTCCCTCTTCCTCCTTCTTCTCTTTCTGCTCCTCCTCTTCCTCCTTCCTCTCCTCTTCTTTCTTCCTCCATTATTCTTATTCTTATCCTTATCCTTTCTACTCCTCTTCCTCCTGTTCTTGCTCCTGCTCCTCCTCCTCCTCCTTTTTCTCCTTCTCCTTCTCCTTCTCCTTCTCCTTCTTCTTCTTCTTCTCCTTCTTCTTCTTCTTCCTCTTCTTCTTCTTCATCCTCTTCTTTTTCTTCTCCTCCTTTTCCTTCTCCTCTTCATCTTCCTTCTCTTCCTTCTTCTTCTTCTTCCTCTTATTCTAGCAGTATTGGGGGGATGCTCATAGGGAGTTACACATGCTAGGCAACTGATATGCTATACCACTGATCTGCAGCCTCAGCCCCTGTTTCATTTTCCACTTTGATACAGGGTCTTGCTAAGCATTGCATGCTGATTCTGGCCAGGAGCTCATGATCCTCCTGCCTCCATCTCCTGAGTTGCTGGGATTGCTGGAATTGTAGCCTATGTCATAGGCACCCAGCATTAAATTCCTTTCTTTTTGAGCTCATGACTTTATTGTACTGTCCTGGAGACACACTTCAAAACCTGCCTTTCAGTCATCTGTATATTTGTATTAAATTCCCAATTGTTGCTTTTGTTTCTGTTGTGGACCCTCAACAACTCTGGTCCCACTCAGCGACTCTCAAAGGGTTTTCAATGACTTGTTTCAAGATGGCTTCGGGAGTGGATTGCCAGTTCCTTTTCCCATTTATGTGGTATAGGGGATGGTACCTACGTCTTCAGAAAGTGCAGTGCAGTGCTCTACTAACTGAGCTAAATCCCAGCCCTAAATTCCCAATAGTTCTAAGTATGTCCTGTGCATCCATCCTGAGCCTGGAAGAGTATCTTGAAATGGGTCAAAAAGGACATTATAGCTAGGCACTGTGGTGCACACCTGTCATGCCAGGGACTTGGGAGGCTGACTCAGTGGATTAGGGATAGTCCTTGTAATTTAGTGAGATCTTTTCTCAAAAATAAGAAATAAAAAGAAGGGTGGGTGGAGGTGTGTCTCAGTGGCTGTGCGCTTGCTTAGCACTTGTGAAGCCCTAGGATCAGCTCTTAGTACTGAAAAAAAAAATAAATAAAACATTTTACCATTAGAAATATCCAAAGCCCTTTAAATGTTTGTTTCTTACCTGCATAGGAAAAAAAGGTAACTCTTAGCTAACCTTCTTTTCTCTCTCCCTCTCTCTCTCTCTCTCTCTCTCTCTCTCTCAATCTCTCTCGCTTTTTGTGGTACTGAGTGTTGAACCCAGGGCCTTGCGCTTGCATGCTTTGCAAGTGCTGGACCATTGAGATGCACACCCAGCCCTTTTTTGTTGTTTTGTTTTGTTTTGTTGTTTTGTTTTTTAGTTTTTTGAGACAGGGTCTTGCTAAATTATGCAGACTGCCTCTGGTCTCAAACTTGCAATCCTTCTGCTTCTGCCTCCTGAATTGCTGGGATTACAGGCGTGTACCACCACCCCTGGCTCCCTCTTAGCTAATCTTAAGGAAAGAGTCTTCAATAGTGTTTCGTACACTGTGTTTTTCAATAGGTTCAAATAAATCTATTTTTATGTGAAGGCTAACATTAGGGTTTTTACATTAATGCATTATTACCATATCATTACCCTGATTACTCAAATGGAATCTGTTAAACTAAAACCAACAAAAAGCTTTAGTTTTCTAAATATTATAGCCTGTTCAAAATGGAATTAACATATTTCCTAATTTAGAGCATGTGCATGCATATAGCCAGTTAAAACAGGCTTTAGCCATGCTGTACTTTTATTCAGTCTGTTGTACTATATATTAAATAAAACCAACTTAACAACACATTCAGTTTCCAGGCACAGTGCCACATGCCTATAATCTTAGCGACTTGGGAGGCAGAGGCAAGAGTATTGCAGGTTCAAGGCCAGAGGGAGCCTGAGTGACTTACTGAGACCCTGTCTCAAAGTAAAAACATAAAAAAAAAAAAAAATGGAGGAGCAGTCCAATGGAGAACACTTGAAAAGTATGTGCAAAGCTCTGCTTCCAGCCTCCAAGTACTACAAAAAACAAGACACAGAGGGCATTCTTTTGATGTTATAATAAGCTTGCCTTTAAAACAGGAAGTTCTAAAATAGTTAAAAAAACAAAATAAGAATCTAATCTTTCATAATAAGATAGATTCCATATTAGTTATAAATATGTCCTCAATCTCTCTTGTGGATATGTTTTTGACAAAATAAAGCCAATTAGAACAAAGCATAGTCAAAAAGGAGACATTTCAGTAAACATGTATTATAATAGCAGAAAGAATACAGTTTGGGGAATTATATTTGAGAATTACTCATGTGAAGGCACCATAAAACATCAGTGGGATATAGGTGTTGAAGAAGAATATGATAATATTTATTATCATTGTCATTTTCATCTCTTTAAACTGAATATACTCATACCAATTCACAGAGGAAAATGAAGTACATTGTGCAGGGATTTATAGACAATAACATGGTGATATTTAAGATTGAACTACTGTAATATTTCATGGTTTAGGCTTCCAGCGACATGACAATTCAAGAAAATTATCTTTGTGTTACAAATGTAATATTTATAGATATTTAAATCCCTAAATTTTTGCTTGAATGTCATGAAAAATGCTAGAATACATGTCTTGATAACTCTGTAATTCCAGAATGATTTTATATTATCCTGCATATGTATATTTTAAGGCTAGGTAGTAAAATCTGAAATGAATAGTGTGATTTCTTATATATCTATTTAAAATTTTTCAATAGACATTTCTTTATATATTTATAAAGTTGCAAAAGGAGCGTTTATATGGATACACTATTTTAAAATAACTTGGGATATAATTTCTCTTACCATGAACATTTATGAGAAAGAATATAGTTATTTTATTTCTTAAAACCATTGTATATATTCTATTGAGGTCCATTCTTCAGCGTTCTCTTTTTCTAAAATAATACATTTTTAACGGGGAGACAGTCTAAATCAGACGTACTGTACATACTAACTAAACTAAGCCAGAAGGAACAGAGATTATAGAAAGAAACACAGTAAGGCAAACACTGAGCTTCTTGCTTGCTGAGAAGGAGCTGCATGGAATTTCAACTATTTGGTATAGTTCCTTCAAGATGAGAGAACTGCCAGCTTTAGAATTTTTGATTTTTCAGAATCATATTATTTTTGCACTTAGAAAAAATGCTTCACATTTGTTAATAAATTTGAAATTGAATAGAGCAATGATTTTGTCATTAGGGACAAGGAACTTCAATGTTTCTAATAAAAATAATTTTTAAAATTAAATGCTATTGAATTTTTCTTTATAAAAGGAAATATCAATCCCTGTATGTATTCTAACAAATATATTACATGAAGATCGTGATAATTTATATGAACAAAACTGGAGTAAGGGTTAAAGTTACAGGAAATAAATCATAAAATACACTAGTAATTGGCTACTAGTGATGTACCAAGGTAGGTGAGTGAGTGGAAATGACCACAAGTAGGAAAATGTTTAGAATTTCTGGGCCATGGTGATCAGAAAGAGAGAAATTATATTTAGTCATTGTTATTATCCTTTTAAGTTCCCTGTAGATAATATCCCTCCTTATTGCTTGCACTAAGGGTAGATGGCTATCTTTGATATGATACTACATATCACTTCTGCATGAGACAGAATACAATAGGAGAAAATGTCAATTATTTGCTTAAAATAATGGTTATATGTAATCTTTCATATAGTAAATTTATTTTATTGGTATTTTAATTGTATGTATGTATGTACTACAGTGATATAATTCAATAAATACTGTTGTGGTTGTTGTTGTTAGGTGCCATCGAGTAGGTATCTGACTCATAGCGACCCTACGTACAGCAGGCAAAACACTTTGTCAGTGCTTCTCTGCTATTCACAGGATTTTCAGTGGTGGATTGATTTTTGGGAGTGGATTGCCAGGTCCTTCTCCCAAGCCTACAGTATCTGGTGTTCCCAGGCTCTGCCCTGCTTAGCTTCTGGAATCTGATGGGATCGCATACCACGGCACAATGGCTGCAGGCATTGTGGAGGTGCCAAAATGTATACATATTTAAGAGATTTTCATCCATGTATTACTTTGTGAAGTTGAATTATGATAGAAATATGTAGTATGATGTTTGCTCAGGAGACAGTGTGAATCAAACGAATGATATTGCCACCATTCAACACGCATCACAAAATGTATATGCATATTTTGGGCACCATCTGTATATATAAAGGGTAATGATCAAATCAGCATCGTTATTATTTTCATATCCTTGAACATTTAAAGAATTTTATGAGCAAATAATTGTACATATTATGAGGTCCAGTGTGAGATTTCAATACATGTATACAGTGCATATTCATGGAATCAATTTACAATTATGAGGATCATAATAACTTACTCTTTTAACTAATTTGTCCTACATTATGTAATTTCTGAAACTGCTTAGTGAGTTAGGCAAGACTTCCATTTTGGGAAAAATTGGGTTCAGATTGGAGCATAAGTTTGGTATGTTAAAATGCAGAGGGTTCAGATTCAGTTCACATTTGGGTTTAAAATTTTTATCCCATATAAAGATAGATGAATAATCTTTTTCAGTTTTAATGATACAAAGTCTACATCCATACCACCCTGGCATCCAATCTTGTCAGATATCAGAATGGTATGGCCTGGTTTGTCTTTGGATGTGAGACCTACTGGGAATAACAAGTGCCGTAGGCTTGGGAGAAAGACCTGGCAGTCCACAGCTGAAACAATCAGTCATCGAAAACCCTATAAATAGCAAAGAAACACTGACAATAGTGCTAGGCATGGCATAGTATCAGAGGGTGTTTTGTTCTGTTGTATATAGGGGAGCTGTGAGATGGACCCAACCTAAGTGCACCTAACAACAACAAAACAACAATGATACAAAAAGATATTAAAAGATGAAAAGGAACTCACTTTTTCTCTGAGTTTGGGTTCAGGTACACGTTCAGAAAATTTTCAAATTACTCAAACTGGAATGGATTCCAGGTTTCAGTTTGGGTTAAGGTGTAGCCCTGCTATTTACACATAGGATTTAAACCCAAATGAACTGAATGTAAACCCTCTAACTGAACCCATTTTTCACATGTTTGAAGCTCTGAAAGTAGTTATTATGATTTTCATTTAAGTGAGATGCATGAGTAATATCCATAATTGTACAGAAAGCAGCTACTGAAATTCAGACTTGATTCGCAATTCTGTGTTCTTCATTGCTCTGCTCACAGGTCTCATTAGATTTCTACGACAGAACCAGACTTGAAAAAAAGAAAAATCACTACTATGTACAGATAAAATGATGAGTTAATCACAAATGAAATATTGATCCACCTATGCTTTCTAATTTGACAAAAATTAGTATTAATGATATTTTCTATAGCTGCTATCAATTGTTTGCTTATTATGTTACAGATAAAAGAATTTATGCCTGCAGCTGTACCACTGTGGTGTTGGATCCCTTCAGATCTTGGAAGCTAAGCAGGGTCGGGACTGGTTAGTACTTGGATGGGAGACCACCTGGGAACACCAGGTGCTGTAGGCTTGGGAGAAGGACCTGGCCACCCACTTTCAAAGAACAATCAGCCATTGAAAACCCTATGAATAGCAGAGAAGCCTTGACAATAATGTTTCACCTGTTGTACATAGGGTCACTAGAGTCTGACATCGACTCAAGGGCACGTAGCAATAATAACAACAAAAGAAATTATAAGATTGTATAATTTACAGAAAGTATTCTCTCCAGTATACAAATGAACCTACAAGTCAAAAAGATTATACTTTCCTCCAGTTTATAGAGTTAGAAAATCTAAACTGAGACTAAAACTTGTTTTGATTGTCAACAAAATGTATATATTTCTCCCCAAAGTTTTGGTTGCTGGGGTTTAGTTCAATTGGTAGAGTGCTGCTTTGTAGTCCCTGAGGTCCTGAGTTCAATTCCCAGCATCACAAAAATGGGAGAAAGACAAGCAATCCACTCCCAAGGCAATCCAGAAACAGCCATTGACAACCCTATGAGGGTCACTATGAGTGGGACAGGATTCGGCAGTACCTAACAGTAACAGCAACAACAAAGTATTAATTTCACACTCTTCACATCACTCAAAATGAATAAAGAGAAATTTTACAGTTGGATTTGTGAATGAGGCATCCTTATTGCTGTTCCCAGATTTCTGGTGTCCACAACAGCTTTCCAGTAATCTCTACCACTTCCTCTGTGTGCTTCCTTTCTCTGATCTAATCAACTAAACATTCTTGCCTTCTCATGGAAACTGTTATGAAAATACAAAGAACCAATACTCCCTAACACCAACACATTTTTCATTGTGAAAGACTCTTAAGTAGAAATGAGTAGCTCTTCAGCCAGATTTTAATAAAGTCCTAAAAATCCTGCAAGAAGTTGAAATTAAAGCCACCTAAAGCACTGCAAGGGATTTCTTTTTCTTCTTCTTCTGTTTTTTGAGGGGGGGAGAGTTACTGAGGGTTGAACCCTGGGCCTTGTGCTTGTACGCTTTGCAAGTGCTGTACGACTGAGCTGCACCCCAAGAGCATTTTCTTACTTTTTGAGACAATATCTCTCTAAATTATTGAGACTGCCTGTAGTCTAGAACTTGTGATCCTCCTGCCTCTGCCTCCCGAGTCGCTGGGATTACAGATGTGCGCCACCGTGGCCAGTGCAAGTGTTTTGTAATAACACAAAATCTTACATATGTGAATGGTGCTGCCTCACAAACACAACCACAGAAGCACAAGCATGATGGCCTCCAGGTTACAGAATCCAATGTAGTCTTGTTTGTCTCCAGTGAGCCTCTCTGCTGTTACTATCACTAACATGGGAATAAAGTTTTGCATCCGTATAACTTTGTGTCTTCTCTAGTTTATATGATAAAAAGCATTTTCAAAGTTCAGTACTTTACATATTAGTAGTATCACATTATTTGACAAAATGTTCAACTGTTCAATAGAACAACACCTTGATAGGATAGTGTGTCTTCCCAAGAGCTCTGCTGAGAACTGTTTTGCCACTCTGCACAGGGAGGTCAAGAAAAATACATATATTCAAGTTTCCTTTTGTCACTGAGTTTTTTTTTTTTTTAATATCTTGGACTGATTCTAGTCTTCCTGTGGCTTAAATTTGGCTTTATGTATGACTTTGATATCTTTTTTAATTCAAATAGGACCCTAAAACCTCTATTTCTAGGAATAAAAGTCACACAGAAGCTGAAAAGTGATGAGAGAAAGTGATTGATGTGAAACAGAAAAGATTTTGACAAGAAGAGATACAAATCTTTTCTATTTCCTATGTTAGAAATTTGAACAAATCAAAGATTAAAAATCTTCTATGTAATTTGCCTAAAGTCCCAATTCATCCTCAGATTTTTTAACACAACCAATTTAAACACTTTCTATTATCTCCTAGGATCAAAAGAATCAATCAACATCTTCCACAGTCTTACAGGTCCTCAATCATGCTTGCCCAAGGCGATGAAAATCAAATCAAAAGCTACCTCTATGGGTAGGGGGTTATAACTCAATGCATCAGAAAATATTGCTGTAGTAAAATGCTTGCATAAAGTGAAAAGTAATTCATGCTCATTGAAAACTATATCCTTTCAGAGATTATATGGAGATTTTCTCAATCTGTTCTTTTTCCCTCAAAATGAGTTTTTAAAATGTCAACCTGTTATTCTTTCTGAAACAGAAGATTAATTTTGTAATCAGTCCAACCCCATGTTCTTTTCATTTTGATAACATTAGATTCTGACATTTAATTTAGATAATTTCTGAGAAACTAGGACTCATTTTGAAAATAATATACAAATATATAAATACATCCAAACTATGTGTATTTACCAACATGATTATTTTTTGTGTATGTGTGTGAATGCAGCAGAAGGATGTAGCAACCCATTTGTGAAGCAACCCTGAAACAATCTGCCACAGGAATCCCTAGGAGGGTCACTATGAGTGTGAAAAGACTTGATGGCACCTAACCACAACAACGTGTGTGTATGGATGGGTGGATGGAGTAGGGAAAAATTGAGAGGAAATTGGCAATATCTCCCGAACTGGGAAAACGGCTTTTGAATATCTGGTTTGTAAATTGGAAATCTAGGGAAAATGAAAGTAACTTGGTTGCACGTTTGTACAAAACCCTTCCTGACTGGACAATTGGACCAAAAGCTGATTGACTCAGGCCATTTCATGGGCCAGCTATATAATGAGCTGTGCCATGGCAGCTGGATCCTTTTGGGGCTTTTAGGCCTTTTAGGCCTTTAGGTTCCTTTTTTTCGCCTTCTCGCCTGTTCCTGCCCAGACCACCGATGAGGAAACACCTCTCCCGCTTCTTTCCCCCGGAACTTTGGTGAGGAAAGAACGCTCTCCAGTCATAATCATCAACAAGGAAAGAACCCGCTCTCTGTCTGATCATCGAGGAAGCAACAGCTGTCTCCTCGTGACCACTGAGACCACCAACACAGGTGTTTGCCCCTGGAAGGCAAAAGCGCCTGAGGCTTTTCCTTTCTCCCGTCTCCTCCTGGGTCCCAAGGGCCGCAGGAGTCTGCGCCCCTCACCTTAGGGTCCCGAGTGAATTGTGTTTAGTGTCTGTGTGCGCAGCAGCAGCGCCCGTCCAAACCTCCAGGCAGGACCAGGAGGCACGTGCCCCACATAGAGTTGGCTCCCAAATGTGGGGCCCAACAGCTGGATGATAAATATGTGTTACAGTGGTAGAGTTGGCCAAGAAAAGTAGAAATGATAAGATTCAGAACAGTCTTTCAATTTTTGCTTTGAATGTGGCTCTTTCCATCGCTGTGAGGGAAGTTCTCTGAAATGATTTATGAGGCGTTTCATTGTACATGGAGTTGAAATTACTATCTTTATTATTATCATCCTTACCTTTATCCATTTATGAAATGTATATTAGAACAATTTGATAAGGCATTTGAGATTTTAAACCTATTTTTAAATGTAAGAAATACAGTATTTCTAAATATGCTAAAAGAATTCTCTTTCACCTACCATCAATCAATTCTGTATTCCATAGTTTTCTATCATTTGCACAGTGATATGCATGCAATCTTGGTATTTTCAGAAATCTATATGTTGAAAAACAAAACAATTAGCCATTGAAAACCTATCAATAGCAGAGAAACACTGGCAGTAGTGCTGGTCATGGCAGAGGGTTGAGGATTATTTCATCTGTTGTACATAGGGTTGCTATGAGTCAGACCCAACGTCACGGCACCTAACAACAACATGTTGATTTAAGAAAAATAATTATTAACTATTGATCACTTACTAAATGTCTATAATAGTTAAATTATGGTAGTGGATACATTCAGTGATCTCCCCAATATCAATGTTTTCACTTTATGTGTTTCGGTTTCCCACTATCAATTACAGTCCAAGAATATTAAATGGAAAATTTTGGAAATAAATTACTCATAAATTTTAAATTTCATGCTATTGTCACTCACTGATGAAATCTCATCTTGTCCTGTTGCTTGCTACTCTGGAGGTGAATAATTTGTTTCTTCAATGTATCCATGCTGTGTAAGCTACCTGCCCGTTACTCACTTAGTGACTGTCTTGGTCATCAAATTGACTGTCTTGGTATCCTAGTGCTTACATTCAAGTAATCTTTACTTGGTCTAAAACTATGTTACAATGGCTATGCCACTTACCTCACCTCATCCCATCACGTGAAGATTTCATACACCACATCATCACACGATGAAGGGTGAGTATAGTATACTAAGATATTGAGAGCGATTCATAAATCATGTAACTTATATTGTTATAACTGTTCTATTTTGTTATTAGTTATTGTTAGTTCCTTACCATGGCTAATTTATTAAGTTTTATCATACGTATGTACATGGGGAAAAGTATTGCATTTATATGGTTTGGCACAATCTACAGTTTCAGAAATCTATTGAAGATTTTGAAAGGAACCCCCTCCAGCTAAGGGAGGACTACTGTATCTATAGCCACAACTATGGAGTGGGATGGGAATGAAATGTTCCCCAAACCAGCTTCAATACTTTGGAAAGTAATCTGCAATTGTATGTGTCCATATCTTATGCACATGTTTATTTATGTTCCACTAAAAAACAAATGTGTGTTGGGGAGGTGTCCTCATGGGCTTTGCATGACTTTTTATTTTGAGTTCTAGCAACAACAAAAACAATGTCAGTCACTATTTCCTGCCATCTGTGTACAAGTAAAAGGAAATCAAAACTGTATTTATTTACACTGTTTATAACTCACCTCTAGAGCTACCTTAAGAAATAGTAAATTGCTAAGTTTAAAGAGATCATCTTATTCACTCACATGTATTTAATAATGACATGCATGGTTCATAGTAATTTGTTAATTATATTTAACAATCTATGTATTTCCTAAAATATTTCTAAAATATTTGAGGATAATTGGGGAGGAGATAGAAGAAAATGAGAAGAAAGATGTCAAAGATAATTGTAGATGTGAATAAACAGATTTAGATTGGCTAGTCTAGACTCTATACTGACCTCTGCGATATGAAACTTGCTTTCAAAGAAGAAGGAGTAAAAATTTCTTGAATTTGATTCACTAAGAATTGTCAAACTTGTGATCTGTATTATGATTTCACATCTATATATAAAGCACTGCATATTTATACTATGATAAATGTATGCTTTGAGGGCTAGGGTTTAGCTCAGTGGGTAGAGTGCTGATCTGCACTATCTGAGGACCCGAATTCAATTCCCCAGCACCATAGAAACAGGAGGAAGATGTGGCAATCCACTCTTAAACCAATCCTGAAACAGTCAGCCATTGAGAAACCCAGATGAGGGTTGCTATGATTCAGATACAACTACACAGCACCTAGCAACAACAAATGAATGCTTCTACTTGTAGGTTTTTACTTCTATATGTTTGCCTTGAACTGTAATGTTTAAAATCAAAGTGAATGTTAGTGTCTGAAAAAACATGGAAGTAATGCTGTTAAATTTCCAGTTTGTATAATTAGGGAATGATGAAAGCCTTAGACATATTAAATGTAGGTTTAGTTTTATGCAATTAGCTGAGCCATTTTTAAAACATGGTATCCTATAACTGGTTTCTTTTATTTTGAGTTTCATTGTTGTATCTAACATACTAGGACACCAATTTCTTCATGAGGCACTTACTAAATAATGTTATAGTATTTTTAATGGGGCTGATTTTAGATGAAATATTTTTTTTCTTTTTTTTATTGGACATTTTTAATGTACACCTTAATGTAATTCATTCTGACATGCTTTTCATTGTGGCATTTACATATATGCATTTTGATGTACATTATTCATATAGGTACCCCCTTACCCTCTTGTATGTCTTCCCCCCACCCTCCCCAACTAAGTCTTCTCTATCACTTACTAGGTAGTAATTTTCTATATGTACTTGAGTCCCAGTTCTGTTTAAGATAGAAATTTTTCCTGCAGCGAACTTTGTTATTATCTTATCAGAACAATTGCATGCATTTTCTAGACCATTTATATTGACACCATTCTTAGCTTTTTTTCCCTTTTTATTTTGATCTGGCTTTCAACAACAACAAAGTAATCAGATATGCTGAAAGGAAACAAAAGAAGCAGAATCTGAAGAGATAGAGTAAGCATCAGGAACAGACTCAGCTATAACAGATTGCAGAATTACCAGGCAGGGAATTTAAAATAATTATGATGAAAATGTTAAGCATTCTAATGGAAAAAGTAGACAGCATGCAAAAACAGATGGCTAATATAAGTAGAAAAATGGAAACTAAGAAAGATCAAAATGAAATGCTTGAAATAAGAAATAAAAAATACAATAGAAACATTTTTAATGTCATTAATGGACTCAGTAGATGATTGGTTATAGATCAAGAAAAAAATCAGTGTATTTGAAAGCAAGTCAACAGAAACGATCCAAACTGAAATGTGAGCAAAACAAGTGAACAAGAAAGAAAGTAAGTAAACAATGAAGGAAGAAAGGAAGGAAAGAAGAAAGAATGCAAGGAAAGATGGAAGGAAGAAAGGACAAAATATAAAAAGTGTGGAAATTTCAAATTTTCACAAAGTACCACAAAAGCATAATTAGAATAGTCCAAGGGGGAGAAGAGGAGATGAAAATGTGAAATATTTAAATTATTAAATAATTGTACATTTTCCAAATGCAATGACAAACACCAGCTCACAGATATAGGAAGCTCAAAACAAAGTAAAAAACTACACTTCATAGGTATATCATATTCAAGCTGCAGGAAGCCAAAGTTAAAGAGAAAATTATAAAAGGAGTAAGAGGGACAAAATGCACCTTTGATGTAGAGATTTAGGGTAAAAGTTTAATTAGAATTTTCACCAAAAGCCATGCAAGTTTGAAGAGAGAACAGTGCAAAATGTAAAGTGCTTATAATGAAGAAAAAGACAACCACTTAGAATTTTGTATCTAGAGATATTATCTTTAAAAAGTAAGTGGGAAGCTGGGTGTGGTGGCACATGCCTGTAATCCCAGCGACTTGGGAGGCAGAGCCAGGAGAATCACAAGTTCGAGACCAGAGGCAGTCTGCATAATTTAGGGAGACCTTGTCTTATAAAGTAAAAAAATGGGCTGGGGTGGAGCTCACTGGTATAGCACTTGCAAAACATACAAGCACAAGGCCCTGGGTTCAACCCCTATTAACACCAAAAAAAAAAAAAAGTAAAGGGGAAAATAATGGCTTTCTCATATGGATAAAAACTTAGATAATTCATAGAAGCTAAATAATTCTTCAAGGAGAAGGAAAAATATATTTCAGAATCTTGGTTCTACATAAAAAAGATACATGTTAACATGTTATATGACAAATAAATGAATAAAAATTAAAAATAATTATTTTTCTATATTTTTAATGCCTAGATATAAAATATGGTTATTTAATGTACTTATAGTAACAATAGGGTCAGGTATTAGTTCAGTTGGTCAAGTGCTGCTCTGCACTCTCTAAGGCCCTGGGTTCAATCCCGACTACCACATAAGGTGGGAGAAGGACCTGGCAGCTCCTTCCTGAAGCAATCCCAAAACAATCAGCCATTGAAAACCCTATGAGTAGCAAAGAAACCTTGACATAGTGCCATGCATGGAACCGTGTCAGGTAGTATTTCATTTTGTTAGGAGAGGGTCACTATGAGTTGGACCCAACTTGATGGCACCTAACAACAACAAAATAACAGGCTTACAATGAGAAATGGATAAATCCACTACATAACTGGAGACATCAGCAACTGATAGATCAAGCAAGTAAAAATCTGAAAGGACACAGTTGACCTTAATAGCACTATTAAACATCTTGCTCTAATTGATAATAATAGAATACTCTTATCTGACAACAGAATATATATTTGCTTCAAGCTTGCAAGAATATTCACTAAGCACATGCCTAGCATAGATGAGGACCTGGGTTCAATTCCTAGTACTAATAAATAAAGAAGAAAGAAAGAAAGAAAGAAAATGAGGGAGGATATTCACAATGATAGACCACATTCTGTGCCATTAAATATATGTTAGTATGTATAAAAGGTTAGTTATTATTTATCATGCAGTGTATGTTCTCAGACAAAAATGGATTTAAATTGGAAGTCAGTTTCTGAAAAGTACCTGGAAAATCCCCCAAATATTTGTTTCATAAACAACACACTTCACTAAAACAAGGAACAAAGAAACTCAAGATATTTTAAAACATTTTTAACTATGAAAAATAAATATGAACAGAGAAAAAAGTACAATTTATCAAAACGTATAATCCCAACATGCAGGAGGCCATGTTGGGAGGATTGGATTCAGTGTAAGTGGTGCCAAGATGGAAATTTAAATCATTCAATTCAAAAATTAGAGGTGAAGGGAGATGAAATCAATCATTTAAGATTTTACCTAGGAAATATTAGCAATATAAGCCTTGTTGTTGTTGTTGTTAGGTGCCGTCGAGTCGGTATCCGACTCATAGCGACCCTCTGTACAACAGGGGAAACACTATTGTCAGTGCTTCTCTGCTGTTCATAGGGTTTTCAATGGCAGATTGGTTTTTGGGAGGTGGTTACCAGGTCCTTCTCCCAAGCCTACAGCTTCTGGTGTTCCCAGGCGGTCTCCCATCCAGGTACTAACCAGGCCCGACCCTGCTTACTTCCGAGATCTGAAGGGATCGGATGCTGCAGGGCTACCGCTGCAGGCAGAATATAAGCCTTAGCAATCAGAAATAAATCATAAAGATTAGACCAGATATCAATGTAACTGAAAACACAGAGGCAATATAGCAAATCAACAAAGTCAAAGCTCTTCCTTTGAAAAGATCAGTACAATTGATAACTATCTAGCCTTGGTATCAAAGACAAAGAGGACAGAAGACACATATGAACATTATCAGAAATAAAACAAGTGTCATCACTATTGAGTTCAGGAACAATCAAAACACAGCAGTAGAATTTTATGGATAAATCTATTCCCTCTAATATAATATCATTTATATATATAATTTACAGGATATGAACCAGTTACATATATGACAGAAAATACAGTAGGACTAAGAGTGAATCTTCTTGCATGCAAAATTATATATATGTATATATATATATATATATATATATATATATATATATATATATGTATAAGGTACATGTATATCTAAGAGATGTATAGATACCTGGATGGAAGGCAGAATGAGACCTAAGAATCTATTATAAATTTATATCAAAAACATTACTGGAGATGATGGGGAAAAGGGATTAGACCAAGGGACTTTGGAAAGGAAAAAAGTCTGTAAGACTAAAGGCAAAAAAATCACACATAAAGACTCTTCCATTGCTGGTAATGTTTCCCAGGGAACTATTGTTTAACAATTCTGATATTGCCATGCACATACATTGGAGTGGGATAATTAAGAAAATATGTGGCAGATGGTGGGATCCAGGTTCTTATTGTTGGAGTGAGAATTTGCAGATAGCAAGGAAGGAGATCAAATGGCCTGCGTGGCATAAGAACAGAGATATCCATATGTCTCATGTTTTGCTTAAGATAGATGTGACTGGCCATATATAAAAATATTTATAGATATACATAGACAGCTTACTACACATACATATATTTTCTTGCTCTATCAGATGAGCAGATTCATTTTAGATGTAAGCACATTTGTTCAGAGCACAAATACATAATGAAAACATTTTTATTCCACATAACTTCTCTGTTGATATGTGTAAAATGTGTATTTGCCATATTGTACAAATAATTAAGCAATTATAATCTGTTACATGTCATAATACTAGAATCTCTTTTGTGATGATGAGGAAAAGAATAAATTTCAAAATGGCATTGAGAATATAAACAGTAGTAGTATGCTAACAAAGATATCTCAGTTTTATGGCATTTCTACTTGACAATACATACTATATTCTTTGAATATATTTCATATGTATCTACACACATACCTGGCACGCTGTAATATTTTCTCCAAGATCATTGATAAATACCCAGTGTCTAGCATAGTAGAAAATACAAAACATGAAAATTTTTGGAAAAGTTAATAATTACATGATTAAATGTCTAAAAAATGCATACACTAAATCTGTAAAATATTTGAATGCTTGGAATGAAGTTCCTACTGAATTCCAATTCAGTGTTATTGATTATCTTGGTCTAAATCTACATTCACAATCCATAGTTTGTATATGTTTATGTATATCTTAAATACATGAGAAAGGTATTGGTTTATATATAGTACTATTTACAAAGATATCAGGGAAGGATAGAAATAATTTTAACTGTCACTAATAACAGAATCAAATACATTTTCAACTCTTTCAAATTGACCAATTTTTTGAAAATATTTGGCATTAATCTTTCTTGTTAAAATTCTGATTTGGTCATTTTCTTTTTTGTTTTGTTTTTGTTTTTCTTTTATTTTGACCTGGTATCCTAGGCTGGCCTCCAACTGCAATCCTTCTACTTCAGCCTCCTTAATGCTGAGATTATAGTCATGCATCACCATACCTCACTTTGATATTTTCTTCATGCTAACATTTCCATCAGAGAGTACAAAAGAGAACAAAATTTAATCTTTTCTCTTCCTTTGTACTAATAACCAATAAAGAAAAATATTTGAAGCTATTGGCTAAAATGATTTTGATAATTCTGAAACTCATCAATTTAATTGGTTCATTTATAGTGTAAAAATAGGTTTTTATCCAGTTAGTGGAGACAGTACTGTGTAGAAAACTGGTATAGACAGTCTTTAGGTCAGCAAATCTGGCTTTAATTTTGGCTTTGATAATCACTGTTAGATTTTGTATTGGGAAAGTGGGTTAGTCCTTCTTTAAGTCTGTTTTATCATCTCTAAACTGTTTTTAAGCCCACAATTCCCAGATTCTGTTCATCACCACACAGAACATGTTTATTATATCACAGGAATTATCTATTCCAAGGTAATTCTCAGGATCAGCATTTTTCGTTTATAAAATTGTTGTTGTTGTTAGGTGCCATCGAGTCGGTTTCCGACTCATAGCAACCCTTACAGGGTTTTCAATGGCTGACTGTTTCGGGATTGCCTTGGGAGTGGATTGCCAGGTCCTTCTCCCATTTTTGTGGTGCTGGGAATTGAACTCAGGACCTCAGAGACTGCAGCACAGCGCTCTACTAACTGAGCTAAATCCCAGCCCCATATAAAATTAAGACAGACCAATTCTTTATATTTACTTCAGCTCACATCACACAGTGGTAAATAAACAGCAGCTGATGTTACCTTTGTTTTGCCTCCCACGTGTTGCCATATTCACTTCCTCTCTTCCTTCTCTCCTTTCTCTTTCTCCTTATTTATAGTGATGCTAATAGTACACATAAATACAATTTCCTGTAAAATAGTGTTAGCAAGATTTATGATCTATATAATACTTATTATGGCCAAAGTGTTAAAAATTGCCTGAATCTAATTGCAAAGCAAAATCAGATAAGGTAATAAGGTTATTGGAGACAATAGCACCACATTAGTTTTAGCCAGGTCTGTGCTCAAAATTCAAATAGACCCAGTACTGAGGCATGTGCCTTTCTTTATTTAAGTAGGTTCTAAGGAGTAGACTCAAAACAAACTAAAATGTGGGGCCAAACAACACATTTTGTCTATCCATTGTACATGACTAGCTTCCAGTTTAAAGCATGAGGCATTTAAATAATGTGATATTTAACTTACTGAGAGTGCCATTTCCTCTCTTTCTGAGTTCAACTTACAAATGAGTCTGTTTTTTCTACCCTGGAAATATGGAGAAGCTACTCTTTAGACTTACCCTTTTTAGGACACCAGACACATCCCCTTACTCTAACTTCCCTTTTAGTACTATTGGTACATTAGTACCAACCATCAAGGAGGACCCTTGGTCAAGGTACAACTGGTAAACAATGACATATAACTCTGAATTCCAAAATATTTGGTAGGCTTCTTCTCAAGCATCTATTACAAATTTTTGATGCTTTTTTGCACCAAGATCTTTTCAACTTTCCACAGACGTACGGTTTTAATCTCTGTTTCCCACACCCATTCAGATCAAATTCTCAAATGTGATTGTTTAGAAGTATTCTTGATACTCTTTCAGATGTTTTCAGGGGTCTAATTCAGCAAATATTTATTTGTGAATCTGGTTCAAAACCTTTGATAAAATATTCAACATTGATTATTAGAGTAACCTTTGACTATTTTGTCCTTGTTGTTGTTGTTAGGTGCCGTCAAGTCGGTATCCGAATCATAGCGACCCTCAGTACAACAGGGGAAACACTATTGTCAGTGCTTCCCTGCTGTTCATAGGGTTTTCAATGGCAGATTGATTTTTGGGAGGAGGATGCCAGGTCCTTCTCCCAAGCCTACAGCTTCTGGTGTTCCCAGGCGGTCTCCCATCCAGGTACTAACCAGGCCCGACCCTGCTTAGCTTCTGAGATCTGACAGGATCGGATGCCACAGGGCTACGGCTGCAGACATTTTGTCCTACAAATCATAATTTTTTTTTCTCATGACACAAACAGGTTTATGTCAAGAGGAAAACTGATATGGCTTCTAATGGTTCTCTGAAATTTGTATGATGTCACTAGACTCTATATTATTACTCCTTTGTTTCATACATGGAAACATCCTATCTCATATCTGGAGAACCTATGCATCCTCAGCAATTAATGCAACTAATTATTTTTAGGAAAAATAGTTGATAAGCTACTAACCATTCAATTAGTAATTCCCAATAACAGAGATCTTTCGGGGGCAACATTAGCTGTAAATTCTCTAATGTAGTGGTGATTGATGAGTTAAAGTTCCAGTGCTATCCATTAATGCCCACAGGGAAGAATACTTCATATAATGAAGGAAAATTTCTATGGAGCATGGATATGCCAGCCATTTCTCAATATTGAGAAATCAGTGCATCTCTTTTCCAGTGGCAAACTGTCACTTAGATAGGGCTCCCACAATAAAACTAAAATACAGTATTGTATCTATTTTATTTAAATTTGATCTATGATTAGGAGTAAGACAGATGCATGTATACTTACACTTATTTCAACAAAGGGTATTTAGTTGCCGTTTTGCTATTGTTCACAGTGCAAAGCCAACCCCTTACCTATCAACCATCACTCATGTTAAACCCAAATCCTTCAAAATAGCTAAACTTCCACCAGATGGATTAATACAGTGTCTGCAACGATGGGCTTAAACATAAATAAGATGGTTTGCCTGGCACGGAATCGGCAAGTGTTTTGATCTGCTGTACATAGGGTCGCTATGAGTCGGACTCGACTCGACAGCACCTAACAACAACAACAACAACTTATAGTCATACCAGCAGAGTAAAAGTGTTCCTTTATCTCTGCATTCTCACCAGTATTTTTTATACTTTGCTGAGTTAATCTTAACAATTCTTACTGGAGTGAGATGGAATCTCAATGTTGTTTTGATTTGCATTTCTCTAATAGATAGGGATATTGAACATTGTTTTCATGTGTTTATTGCCCATTCATATTTCTTCTCTTGAGAACTGTCTGTTCAGTTCCACTGTCCACTTATTTATTGGGTTGTTATTTTGGTGTTAGATTTCTTAAGTTCTATGCATACTTTAGAAACTGGTTATCTGTCATAAGTGTAGAATTCAAAGATTTCCTCCCTTCTGCAGCTTTTCACTTTACTCTGTTAGTTGTTTCCTTTGGTGAACAGAAGCTTTTTTGTTTTATGTAATCTCATTTGTGAATTCTTGGTGCAGTTTCTTGGGTAATTGAAGTCTTGTTAAGGAAGTACTCACCTATGCTTATGTGTTGGAGCATGTTCCCTAACTTTTCTTCTGGAAGTTTTAATGTTTCCAGTCTTATTTTGAGGTCTCTGATTCATTTTGAGTTGACTCTCATACAGATTGATAGATATGGATCTATTTTCATTCTTCTGAAAATGAACATCAAGATTTCTCAACACCATTTGTCGAAAAGGCTATCTTTTCTCTAATAAACATTCTTAGCTCCTTTGTCAAAGGTCAGTTGGATATAGTTGCATGGGAGTATATCTGGGTTTTTGATTCTGTTGTATTGATTTTTATGCCTATTCTTGTGCAAATTCCAAGCTGTTTTCACAACTATGGCTATGTAGTATAGTTTGAAGCCATGTATCATGATACCCCCTGCACTGTTTTGACAGCTTAGGGTTGTTTGGGCCTGCAGCCATAGCACTGTGGCATGTGTCAGATCTCAGAAGCTGAGCAGGGTCTGGTCTGGTTAGTACTTGGATGGGAGACAAACTGGGAACACAAGATACTGTAGACTTGGAAGGAGAACCCAGCAACCCACTCACCAAAATCAGTCTTCTATTGAAAATCTTATGAATAGTAGAGAAGCACTGATAATAGTGTTTTGCCTGTTGTACATAGGGTTGCTATGAGTTCAACACGGACTAGACAGCACCTAACAAAACAACAACAAGGATTGTTTGAGCTATATGCAATCAATTTTGCTTCTACATGAATACTAGGGTTGTTTTTCTATGTTTACAATTTCTGTCATTGGAATTTTGATGAGGATTGCATGAAATCTGTAATTTGCTTTTGGTAGTATAGCCATTTTCACAATATTAATTCTTCCAATCCATGAGCAAGGGAGATCCTTCCATATTCTAGCATCTTCTGTTATTTCTTCACTGTTTTGAAGTTTGCAATGTAGAAGTGTTTAGTGTCTTTGATAATATTAATTCTTAAATATTTAATTTTTGGTGGGCTATGATGAAAGAAATTGTTGCTTTGATTTCATTCTCTTCCTGTTTGCTGGTGCCATAAAGAAAGGCTATTGACTTTTGACTATTTATTTTGTATCCTACAACTTTGCTGAAGGAACTAATTAGATCTAAGCATTTTCTAATGAAATTTGTAGGATCCTTTAAATATAGGATCATGTCATATCTGAATAGAGATAATTTGACGTCTTCTTTCTCAATTTATATTACTTTTATTTTTTTTCCTGCCTGATTGCTCTAGTTAGGACTTCAATCTTGATATTGAATAAGAAGGGAGCGATTGGGCATCCTTCTCTTATTCCTGATCTTAGAGAGAATGCTTTCAACATTTCCCCATTTGATACAATATTGGATGTAAGTTTGTCATACAAACTTGGAGGTATCTTATAAAACTAAGACTACAACTACCATAAGACCCAACTATGTCACTCCTGAATATACCTGAAGGAAGATAAATCATCATACCTCAGGGACACCTGCACTTCCAAATTTAATGCAGCCCTATTCACAATTGCAAGGATAAGGAATCAACCGAGATGTCCATCAACAGAGGAGTAGATTGAACAACTGTGGTAAGTATACATGATAGAATATTATTCAACATTAAAGAAGAATTACATGATGTCATTTGCAGCAAAATGGATGGAACTGGAGAATATCATTTTAAGCAAATTAACCCAGACTCAGAAAAGGAAATACTATATTTTCTCCCTCATTTAGAGGAGCTAAATTGAATTTAAAGGAAAAAAATTACATAGATATTTTTATTGTTGTTGTTAAACAGGAGAAGGACACGGAAATACACTCATGAAGCAATTCCAAAAAAATGGGCCATTAAAAACCCTATGAAGTTTGCAATGAGATGAATTACATATATGGATATATAAAAATGAACAATCATGTTTACCTCAGAATGGAAAATATAAATGCACCTGATGGGGTGGGGGGATCAAAAGATTGGATCAAAATTTGGGGAAGTAGGGAAGGAGAGGAGGAACTATGTATAGGGGTAAAGAAGGAGAAAAATAAACAAAATACAAGATGCAATTATATGAATATATGAAAAAGGAGGAAGGAAAAAAATCAGTGATAATACACTCCATGATTGCATACTATTCTCATTGTATGTTAATTAAAATTTCTACTTTTTTCTTTAGCTTATAATGTTCTGTAAAATATGTAAGTTGATAAATATGTAAACATAACTGATTTGATATTTACATAATGAATGCAGCAAATGACTTATACTCTGTACCTCACCAATACTTAAAAAAAATTCTCAACTAAGCCTGATGGTTCATGTCTGTAATGCCAGCAACTCAGGAGGCAGAACCAGGAAGATTTTAAGTTCAAGGCCAGAGGCAGCCTGTATAGCTTAGTGAAGCTTTGAGTCAAAAGAAAAAATAAAAAATGGGCTGGGGTGCAGCTCCATGGTATAGCACTTGAAAAAGTATGTGTAAGGGCCTGGGTTCAACCCCCAACTACCACCAACACACACAAAAGAATGACCATCGAATTCTTTTTTATATCATAGATATTTATGGTAGATTTTCCTAGAGAGTCAAAGGAAGGCAAGACCTTCATATGTGAATTAAGAAACAAAGTCAAGCTTTTGGTGAACATTTTCAAATTTCCTTCCACTCTGGCTCACAATTATTTAAACAATGTTTTCTATTGAAATGTAAGATCATGAAAAGCACAAAAAAATGAAGTGTGCAAATATCTGGAGACTAATCTGCAGTTTCAGAACTAGAAAAAAAAGCTTATTTCTCATTATAGTAGACAGTACTTGCTCCACAAAGTTGAAAAAATTGTCATTACCTTGTGTAGATGTCCCAAGAATATGGATATCAACAGAAAAGGAAGGATAATGATGCATTCAGCCTAAAGTTACATACAGTTTTAGAAATTATTTTTTAACCATTGAAATACTATGGAACATCGTAGTGTTTAGTTAGAACTTTACAAAATGCTTGATGTTCCTAAATAGCAAGGATAATAACTTAACTAATGATCCTTTAAATGGGTATGTAAAATATAATTTAAGCTACTTGCAACATGCAAAAGAGAAGTATCATTTGTTACTGCCAAAAGTCACTGACATGTGGAAATCAGAAAATCATTAGCCTTGATAGAAATAGCTGAATACAACAGGGAGGAGAACAGATTATTTAGAGCAGTTAAATGACAATTGATGCAACCACTGGTGAAATTCAGGGGAAAAAAGCAGATACGATTTAGTGAATGATAAATTCTGCACTTAATATTTATGCATGCAAAGAAATGGAAATCTTTGCTCATTAACCAAGGCACTTAGTTTGTGAGCCAAAATGCTTTAGGCTGTAGCCCTAATTGTCATAACTGTTTATCTGTATCAAGTTTAATTTAGGTTTAAGGAAAAATGTTATCCTGCTTGATGGATAGTCTACATTTTTTTCATCTTCATCAGCCTAATCTAGTTTGCTGAAATCTTTCCTCCTCCATGAGGTCTCCATGATGCCTACAGGTACAATTAATTTTTCTCCGTTATTTCTCACTCTTTTACATCTATGGTAGCACTGTGCCTAATGATATATTTACAGGCATACACCATGCAGCATTGGCTTCTAGAGCACCAATTTTTCATAGCTATTTAGTAGAGTGTCATACTGTGCTTTCCTTCATTTTGAATGACACTTGCCAATCTGTTTTCTTTATGCTATTGAATCTCTCTGCTATTAACATACTATTTTCCAGCTAACAATGTCTTTGATTCTCAGTCAATCTATTGAAAGTTTCCCTGAGAGTGAACAATCATGGATCATTTTAATGGCTAAAATAGAACAGCATGCATCATTACATATGTGAAACTTAGGTGCCTATGGACGGCTATAGGCCTAGCCATGGCACCATTTGAACACCTGTAAATAGTAAAAAGTTAGTTAACTATCCTATACATTCCTTCTAATTAAGTTTTAAATCACCATGTACTGTACGCAACTTCATAGGAGCTATCACAATCTTGATTTATATCTCACATTGATGGCATCTTTTTCTACTTCATTCCAGAAGTGAGTAAATGGGATATGCCTTTATTTATGTATGTGCTTCTGTACCTTTAAACACAGCCCCTTTCACAACAAGGATTACAACTCAGTGGTAAAAACTGTAACTGTGTATAAAGTTCAAATCAACAACATTAATCTGTGAAGTGGACAAAAATTAGCATTGCAAAGATAGATTCACTTTAAGTATTAGAAACTCAGGAGTGCCTTGTTGCCTGGAGCAAGCAATAGTTACTAAGCTATAACTGTTTCCATGAACTAATGAAAACATAATTTTCCTATGTCATCCAATCTTTCAATAGAATCAAAGTCTGATTTTATATTTTAAAAATGTTGGTCATTGCGTTTAATTATGATTATTCATAAATTACCATATAAATGAAAGCTCTGTGGATGAGAACTAGCGCATAGGCTACCTGATGGTGACCTCTGCCGCAACCATTCCTCTCCTTACCTCTCCCTTTCTGCCTTCATTTTTCCTTTATTGTCTTTTTCTATTCAGACTTTTCTTTGTAGATGTGAATGTATGGGTGGGCATAAGTGCTTATGTGTGTTTTCTATGAGTTAATGATATATAGTGGAGTGGAAAACCAGATATAGACAGTAAAAAATAAGGAAACAATGTTAAAGAAATGTTAGTACAAATATAGATGTGCTCTGAGATTGTTGACCAATATCTGATTATGATTATGGATTTCATTTTAAACTTTCCAATGGTAAATCAAAAAGACAAATAAAATCCATTGCAAGATTCACACACACACACACACACACACACACACACACACATTCAAACACATACAAAGAAGAATTTACGTGTTTCTAAGAAGAATAATGGATTTTTCCTATTACTGAATTTTAAGATGAAATAAAATTTCCCTTTGTAATATAGGCAATTTTCGCCAGAGCACCTGCATGATAAATATAAGTTCTGTAGGATCACTTTTATTGTTTTTTTTCATATTGACAAGTCATACTACATACCAAACTTAACTTTTATCATGGCTTCAGTGAGGTGACAAAATAATGAAAATCAGATACAGACACGACAATTAGACTAGAGTGTTTGTGCAAGAGATAAAGTTGAAAGATACTTCATTATTTTTGAATGTCTAGAGCTCTAAAAGTTTTTTATACATAGAATATGTTCTATAAATGTATGATATAAAAAACTGAATTTAAATACATATTTGATTGTAGATGAAAAGAAGCGTCTAACAAGATAAAACATTGAACTTCAGCTTGTACACTGTGCTGAACACAACACAATTAAAATAAACTTTATAAAGGGTTTTGATATCGGATGTGCTTTTCATTCTCACAGTTGGAATACAGGCCCACTTCATATGCCAACAATCATCAGTTGTAACTTTAAAAATGACAATTTTTAGTAGCAAAATTTATTAGATGATGTTAATCAAGAATCTGCTCTAGGGCATCCTTTTATTTTATATTTATGGGATAATAAACCAACATAAACTCAGATCCCTGGGATAGAATCCTAGCGATAACACCTGGTAAAGATAGGCACAAGTGACTGTGTTTAAATTATACACCTTCATTCTGCCTGGCCCAGGTAACTAAAGCTAAGGTAGATGTTTGCTGAGCGAGAAAATAGCCTTGTTGCCGACTAATTGGTCAGAGATTTATTGAAGTTTTCTTTTGCATTCATGCTAGAAATTCCCATTTCCAAGCATGTAATGCTGATCTCTGGTCAAGGAAAGTAATCTTGAGAAAGCAAGAGAATGGAGTAAATAGCAAAGAGAAAGAGGAGTAAGGAACTATGCTGCAGTTGGAGAATGGAATAAATTAGCTTTTACCCTTAGTGGTACAAGTCGATAGGCTTTCCTAGAAAATTATCTGGATAATCGTCCCCCACCCTCCACATAAGCATGCACTCACACAATTGCTTAGGCAAGGAGTGTAACTATTACTTTCTTATTATTAATTGATAGTCACTGGAATGAATTTAATAAAACTATTTGAAAAGAAAACCAAAATAACATAAAGTAGTGGAGCAAAAATAAAGGTACATGGTATATATGTGCATATGTTTTTCAGAACAATGAGTAATGTCTAATTGTATAAAGACAACTTATTATTTAATTTTAGAACTCAAGAAAGCTGATTTTGGAGATCACAGAACTCTGCCTGTGATGAAAAGAGGCATATACGTATGTTTGTAGTTGGTTTGCCTAGTGTTTTAGGCAGATTTATGTCAATATAATAAACATTTTGCTGCAGCCATAGCACTATGGCATCAGACCCCATCAGACCTCAGAAGCTAAGCAGGGTAGGGTTAGTACCTGGATGGGAGACTGCATAGGAATATCAGATACTGTAGGATTCGGAAAAGAACCTGGCAACCCACTCCCAAAAAACAATCAGCCATTGAAAACCCTATGACTAGCAGAGAAGCACTGACAATAGTATTTCGTCTGTTGGATGTAGGGTTGCTATGAGTCAGATACCAGCTTGACAGCACCTAACAACAACAACAACAACAACAACAATAAACATTTAGGTTAGCCAAGTACTGTGATACACACCTGTAATCCTCACTACTCAGGAGGTTGAGGCAAAACAATTGCAAGTTCAAAGCCAGAGCAAGCCTATACAATTTAGCAAGCCTTTGTCTCAGAATAATAATAATAAATAAATTAAAAAGAGGATGGGAGCGCAGCTCAATGTTAGAACTAGCTAGCATGTGAGACCCTGGGTTCAACCTGTAGTACTGAAAAAAAAAATACTTGGGATGAATCAACTTATAATAAGTTTACTTTGGCTCAAGGTCTTGAAGGTTTCGATCCATTTTTGACTGCCCTGTTGCTTTGGACGTGTGGTGAGGCAGCATGGTAGAAGCCCATGACAGAGCAAAACTAGGCACCTCATGGTGAGAAAGTGAAAGAAGGAACAAGAGTGAGGGATGAAGGCCAGGTCCCACACTCCTTTGCAGGTACATCCTCAGTGACTTACAGACCTTCCACTGGGCTCCACCTTTTCCTGTTTCACCACTTCCCAACAGTGTTGCTGTGGAGACCAACCCTTACACACAGGGGCCTTTGGTGGACGTTCCATATCCAAACTACTCCACTCAGTTACGAAATGTTCTTTCTGAACATGACAATACATCTTCATAGAGTTTCTTTCAAGATTCCAAATGTTTTCTCATGTTTTCAGTTCTGTGGTATTCCTCTTCATCTTCAGACAGTTGAACAAGGCATTAATATCTTTGTTCAACCATCTTCTGTGTCTGTCTCCCCACTCAGCTTATTTTAATTTAATTCTCTCTTAGGTGAAATTCATTTTATGAGAAGCGTCTTTCCATAGCTTTTATACTTACACAACTCCCTAGATTGCAATAAACGTAGAATTTCCCATTAAAAAATCTGTAGAGGGTTTTTTATTGCCTAGTTTCCACAGAAGAAAGTTTTCCTTTTCATTTAATTTAATTCGGCAGAGTCTGAGATGAGACTTGTTTTGGTGTGTTTGCTGGTTATTTAAATTCTTTATTTTTAAATTTTAAATATTCTCTCAGGATGTCAGCTGTATGATGATCTCTTCATATTAATTTTTACTGGTGAAGATTCTTTTGATCTAAGGACAAATATTTCTTCAGTTATAGAAAGTATGATTCTATTAATACACTTCTGTAGCTCTAAGAAAATTTTTCATACTTTGAAGATTATATGAATTAGCATTTGCTTTGCAACTGGCCCAAAATCATGACACCTTTCAGGTACTATTTTAAATTATAGGATAATTGTCATTACCTGTGCAGATTTGGCAACTAGTGGTTTTACCTTGGATGGAATACTTGCTAGTTGGATCAAAAATATAGTTAAGTTTTAGTGGAATTTACAAAAATTATTTGAGATGCATCTTTATGGATTTCATTCAATGTTGTAGCTCTGAAATAAAAAGTTAATTTTTGTTCAGGCAATTTCTTTCATATGCCAAGCAATGCTCACATGTTATTATCAAACACAAAGTAGATCATAGGTCAGGAGAGTCCTATAATGACCATATGATAAATTCTTTAGGCCTTGAGGCTATAGTGTCTGTAGCAACACTTCTGCCTTGCCCAATGGGGAGAAAGACTCATCCAAAGACAATATTCAAATAAATGTACATGGCTTCTTTCCAATAAAATGCAATTACAAAACAGGTGCCAAGCCAGTTATGATATTGGGCCAGCATTGTCAACTTCCAAAATATAAGATTTTTGGAACCTGGAGAAATTGTCATAACCAATGGGTTTATAAAGAATCCTCAATCCGGCATTGAATATCACTCTCTCAAAACGTTCCAGCCGAATTCTAAATGAATACAATAATGTTTAGTGTATCATAATTGAGTTATATTATTAATTATTTACTTGTTGGTGGTGTTGTTAGGTGCCTTCGAGTCATGTCTGACTCATAGCAACCCTCATAGGGTTTCCACTGGCAGATTGTTTCGGGATTGCCTTGGGAGTGAGTTGCCACGTCCTTCTCCCATTTTTGCGGTGCTGGGAATCAAACTTGGACCTCAGAGACTGCAGCATGGCACTCTACCAACTGAGCTAAATCCCAGCCCAATTGTTTACTAGCTGGTTCATTTTTCTATTATATTAAATATCTTTTTTTATTTAAATGCTACTATTTTTTCTTATATATCTTCTGTAGGGAGAGGTAAATCTAAATATCTTTTTTTGAAATTTTGGAAATGCAAATTCTCTTCAATCACCCCAATAGCCACTTTTCAGAGGAGTGAATTATGAGTATAATAATGTATTAGCTGATATGCAAATCTCTATGCAACTTTCAAGGATCCTCTAGTCCTCCCTTATTTTGTGTCTACTTACCACAAGTGGAAATCCATGGTTGACAGGTCAATCACTTTAGTATGTGTAGTGTATTATATTCCTATAATATTTGAATCATTTCTTTTACTTTCCAGATAGAATAATTGAACACTTCCATTCTTTAGAATTTATTACACTTTGATTCATTTCCTAAAATCTGGGAGGCTCCATATTCTTTTATATAAATCAAGTAGTCCCAAAGTTTTTTATCCTTGTTGTTGTTGTTAGGTGCTGCTGAGTTGATATCCAACTCATAGTGACCCTACATACAATAGGTGAAACGCTATTGTTGGTGCTTCTCTGCTGTTCATAGGGTTTTCAATGGTGGATTGATTTTTGGGAGTGGGTTGCCTAGTCCTTCTCCCTTTTTATCCTTAGCAATATTGAATAGCTATAAATTAGAGTCACCAAATTAGTGCCATCACAGTGCTATTAAATACAAAACATAAACATGACCGATATCAAATAGTTCTTTGTGTTGGAGAAAGCTTGAGAGGAAAAAAAATAGTAATTTTCTTCTCTCTTAATGAACACTCAACATCTTACAAGTAATTCCATGAAGGAAATGTCAAATATCATTCTCATACTGCCCTTTTTATTCGTTGTCCCTGGTATCCTTTGTAGGGCTTACTTTGAGTTTTATTTCCAAAAATTTTATTTGATTTCTTTTCCTTGCAATGCTGAGAATCCAATTCAGGTCTTCACAAATGCTAAGCAAGTGCTGTACCCTGGGGCCTATTCTCATATATTGCAGTTTTGGGGAGTTAGAACTGAAAATTAATCTAGCATTTCATGATTCTAAATGTTATAAAGGAGAAGGTAGTAGAATATGGCTAGGTATGTGTTAACCTAACCCACAACCTTAGTTTTTTTTAATGGCAACATAATGCAAATGATTGATATCATTACAGATATTATAGATACCCATTTGTAATAAATAAAATATCACTTACAATGGAGAGGGAAGGACACTCAGTTATATAATCTGCCTTAAATCCATATGTATAAATATATTCAAGCATGTCGCATTATAGGTATTTTCAGTTACTCTGCCACAGTTGATGAAATTTACTGTACCTTTAAAACACTGAGTCAAAACCTTACATTCTATATTTATGAAAATTGAACATAGAAATTGAATAATGGTTTCAATTCCTTACTTTCCACTTTTAAAAAATTCAATACTAGGGTATTGAACCCAGGGTCTGGGGCATGCTAGCCAAGTGCTCTGCACCTTAGCTGTACCCCAAGCACCTTTTTAAATTATTTTTTTTTATTTTTATTTTGAGAGTGGGTCTCCTTAACTTACACCAATTGCCTCTGGTCTGAAACTCATGATTCTCCTGCCTCAGCCTCCTGAGTAGCTGGGATTACCGTCATGTGTCACAGTGCCTGGCCCTAGCAAATATTCTTATTTTACTTAAACATTGGCTTGAATAAATGATTATTTAAGAAGAATATCTATTTGAAATTCAGACTATATTACTCTTATTAATCCTCCATATTTGATATTCACTTTTTCATGGATTCCTTATGGCACTGTTGCATTAAAGAGACTGTTTTCCCTGAAGTCAAGTTACTCCACAGTCACTGGTTATTATGTCCTCTACGCCAATAAACATATGCAGGAGAGATACAGAACAAGATTACTCTACAAAGTCATATCTTACTAATTTCCAATCCAATCAAGTTCAAATCAAATTTCCCATCTTTTTGCATTATATGGTTGAAGAAGCTACAGATGGAATTTCAATATCCACCTGCAAAGTCTACTCTATTAATTAGTACTCTTATTTGTTGGCACAGAAATGTAAATCAACTTGGCTTATTCTCAAATATACATTTGTCATAATATCTCTGTATCTTTTCTGAAAATCAAGGATAGCAAGATTTCTATGCTATGAACTGAGAGAATGAAAAGCTGTTTTTTTTTTTTCTTACAACTTTCATCTTCTGTCCTATGTATCTATCTCTTATATCTTAGGTGCCATGGAGTCAGTATCTGACTCATAGCGACCCTATGTACAACAGGCGAAACACTACTGTCAGTGCTTCTCTGCTGTTCATAGGGTTTTCAATGGCGGATTGATTTTTGGGAGTGGGTTTCCAGGTCTGTCTCCCAAGCCTACAGCACCTGGTGTTCCCAGGCAGTCTCCCATCCAAGTACTAACCAGACCCAACCCTGCTTAGCTTCAGAGATCTGACAGGATCGGATGCCACAGGGCTACGGCTGCAGGCTCTGTCCTATGTAGGTATATTTTATTTTATTTATAGTTGGTCATGGTGTTCAAACTTTAAGAAGATACCAAATTGTTTTGAGTCCCAAATCCAAAAATACCAGGCAAGAGAATCTTTGGCTCAGCTTGAATCAAGTGTCAACTTTTGCATCAATCAAGGGTTACCAAGAGTAGATCAGACGGTAGAAAAAGAGTTTCATGGTAGCTATGGATGGTGTCAAGAAAGCAGTTCACAAAAGGAAAACATGGTAAATCTTTTAAGAACGGGGAGACATACTGCTGGGCAGAACATTCCATAAGTATGTGCTACAATATTATAATAAACATTTGCTTTTATTAAAATATCTAATATTATCATTAGCAAAAGTTATAGCAAGCAGTAAGCATCTTGCCTGATCTAAAGTACATTGGTAGGTTTTCCTATAAAATACCATATCCCCTGATGAGTAAAGAATATTAGTGTTATTGCAACACTCAAATTCCAGTATTATCCTTAGATTTCATCTAATCAAGTACCATAGGATTTACGTGAGATCATTGAAAATTAAGGTAATTAAATGATTATCCAAGATCACATTATTTGCTAGTGCCAGAAAGCCCTAAATTATCCAACACACATTAATATATTTAATCCTTCCTTTTGAGGCTGGAGAGGTTTACTTAAGTATTTTCTATGACAGGATTTTCAAAGTTTGGTCTCCAGATTACCTGCAATCAGAATGATTAAAAATACTGGTTCTTGGACACCCCATTACCCGGTATGCTGAATCACAAACTCCATTGATTATAGTCCATGGAAATGCATTCTTAACTAATTCCTTGGTGATTTTTATGCATGCTAAAGTCTGAATGAACTACGGGGTGGTACTCTCAAGCCCTTCACAATGAAGGATAAAGTGACAAATACCTAAAAGTAATATAAACTCAGGAATAACAAGAATGACAACACAGAAGTACCTCAGAAGTGATTGGAGATATATAAATGACCTTCTTGATCTGCTTCGATTTTTCGGTATATACTTACTTCACTATTGTTTTTCTTATTGAAAACTTTAAAATGTTATTTCTATATAATAGAGAGGTGCTGCTGACTTTGAATATTATCATTATAAATGAGAACCTCAAGAAATCATTCAAGCCGGGTACCATGTAATCCCAGTGACTCAGGAGGCAGAGGCATGAGGATGGTAATTTCGAGACCAGAGACAGTCTGAGTAATTTAGAGAGAACCTGTCCCAAAAAAGTAAAAAAAAAAAAAAAATGCTGGGGGTGCAGCTTAATGGTCTAGCACTTGAAAACCATGCAAGCACAAGGACCTGGGTTCAACCCCCAGTACGACACACACAAAAAATCATTCACATTTTAAATCTTCACATTGTCATTTGAACAGTATTAGAGACATTTACAGAATGCTTTTCTGCAACTGTTTTTCCTAACCACTGCATGCATTTGAGTCAACCCATTGAATTATGTTTATATGCATCTTAATGTTTCATGAATAGCCTCTAATATTGGAAATCAAATGCAGGAACTCATATAAATCCCATAGAAGACTGTCTTTCAAAGTTTTTTTTCCCCTTTATTGGTAAATGTTGGTGGGGTAAAGAGCAAAACAGCATTTGCTTTTTCCATTCTGCACCTATTACATCACTTTTGGTTACACTTTTATTTTTATCAACTTACTTGGTTTATGGAACCTTTTGACTAAAATGTACTAAAACCCATATGCACATTTGGGTTATGTTTCCTTATTTTTCCCATGTTCTCAGGAAGCTGCATCATGTACATTGACATTATCATCTCCTCCTTTATCTCTCTACGTTGTTTCTCCTCCCGATCCTACTTTCTGCAATCTTTACTTCCCTTTGCTAGTTCCCTCCAAATTTCTTTCTACTCCTTATATTATCCTTTCTTTGCCATGTTTAACTGTGCATTTTTACATATCAATTTATGTATAGGATTTTTTCTTCCTTTAAGTATGATTCAGCTCCCACACACAAGTGAGAATATATGGTATTTCTCTTTTTGTCCTTGTGTTTCTTCACTTAAGATGATATTCTCCAGTTGCATCCATTTTGCTGCAAATTACATTATTTCATTTTTATTGCCATGTAATATTCCACTGTGTGTATGCACCATAATTTTTTATCATTTCTTCTTTTGATGGGCATCTTGGTTGGTTCCATATCCTTGCGTATTATGAAGAGTGCTGCATTGAGTATGGAGATGCAGGTGTCTCTGTGGTATGATGACTTATCTCCCTTTGGGTATATTCCCAGGAGTGATATAGCTGGGTCATATGGCAGTTATATTTTTAGTTTTCTGAGGTATCCTTATATTGATTTCCAAAGTGGCTGAACCAATTTATAGTCCCACCATCAGTGTAAAAGGGTTTTAAATGGTTGGGTTTTGTTGTCTGATTTCAAAGGTGTGAAAATTTAATACCAAATTCATAGGAATGTTATTGTAGTACTGCTTGCATTTCCATAACTCAGTCTTTGTAAGGGAATTTAAAAACTAATTTTATATTTTAAATTTGATTGATATATTTCTTCATTCTATAAAAGCAATTCTTTGTGTGTTTGTACTTTGATGCAATCTGGAATAAAATTAAGTAATTTTAGCCCCAAAAGTATAAAAACAAGTTACATGTATTTCATAATCTTCAAGGTTGTTTCACACCTGCAAATTATACTATAATTTGTCATATAGTGATACCATATAGCTTTCCATATCTATGTC